>SNQJ01S0206778.1:11462-25457 GCA_010110895.2 Picea sitchensis
ACCTCTGGGTAGTGAAGTCATACACTCATATTACACTCCTACCTGAGTTTTGAATATTTTTTGAAGTTGTTGCTTGAGCTCTCAAGATCTCATCTCCAGCCATCAGGCCGTATCAACGTCTAGAAGATGGATACTCTATATGTATATCTTGTTGATTTTGAGATGTAGCTCTGCTGTGTATTGTTCGTAGCTATACTTTATATAGTTATTTGCAATGGATCTATAGTGTATTTGATTTGTATCCATGATTCTATTTTATCTCGAGCATGGGTATGCCCGCCTCGATGAGACATTTGTTATTTTGCAGACAGTGTCTCCCAGTTCCTAGTCCCTAGGCTCACTTGTTCGGCACTTCAGTAAAGATTGGTAATGTATTTCAGCCATCAGATTCTCTTCTGACCTCACACATTAGGGGCATATGTTATAACCCTAATTTTCACCAGACATGCTTACCTGGCATCAAGTCATCTCAGATTCCTTCTTTGCCAAAACACTGCTGAACAACTCTTTAAAAAACCTCTTTTATAAGGGCCCACGTGCAACAACCTATATCAACAACCTATATCAACAATGTTATGATATAAACTGAGTCATATGGGCCATTCTTCCACTCACATCTGTGATATCTGAAAGAGCATATTCCCTCAGAAAGTTAAAATCAACCATAGGTTATCTAGACTATTATTCTCAAGCATAGAATAATAATTGTCTCTGATTTATGAACCTATACCATTCACCTAACTGGGCCATTCTTTTGGCACTACTCATAATGAAATCTAGAGAGAATGAGTCTTCCCTAGGGAATGATTGTCCCTGATTTATGAACCTAGACCATTCACCTAAATGGGCCATTCTTCTAACACTAATCACAGTGCAACCTGGAGAGAATGAGTCTTCCCTAGGGAATGACTATCTATACCATTTCCTATGGAAATGAATATCCTGCACCAACCTCCTATAATGGACCATTCTTCAAAACTGCTCAGAACTTTGAACTTCAAAAAAATGACTGCCCGGAGAGGGAGACCATTCTGCTTGACCACTACTTAGAGTGATTTCTAAGAATAATAAATGTCTTAGGCCATTCCCCCACACTAGCCACAAGGGGAATCAATGTCTATTGTACATCAACAATCTATCGAACCATTTTCATTACGAAAATGATTGTCTGATCTGGACCATTTTTTGAACTAGAAAATGACTGTCTGTTAGAAATGTTGGACCACTTTCCCAACTAGAAAGTGTCTGTCCAACCTGGACTATTTTTCAAACTAGAAAATGATTATCCATCAAGAATCTTGGACCACTTTTCAGACTGGAAAGTGACTGTGCAACCTGGACTATTTTCCAAACTGGAAAATGTCTGTCCATATATCAATAATATGTCATTTCTCCCTCCCAAATTGGGGAGTAATCACTTCCTTTTCCAATAATAAAGTCATCTCCACGAGTCCAAATTGTCCCTTGAGTACAAAAACATTTCATCTTGGACATAGGATTTACCAAAATATCTTCTATCTGCTTCATCAGTGGAGATATACCATAGAACCACTTCTCCCCTTTGGATTTTATCATGGAGAAAATAATACCTTATATCAATGTGCTTCGACCTATCATGGACCACCAAGTTCTCTGAAAGATTCACACAACTCTGATTATCACAATATATCATGGTCGAATACAACACCTCATCAAGCTGTCCAGAAATGAGCTTATAGAGCCACACTAATTTCATACAAACACCAATAGATGCAATATATTATGCTTTTGTAGTTTTGAGTGAAAAAGACTTTTGTTTCCTGCTGCCCATGATATCATGGCAAAGCTCAAAATGAAACATATCTAAGAAGCACTTATTCTATCATCTGTACTCCTTGCCCAATATGAATTGATAAATCCATGCAACTGTATATCATAACTCAAACATCCCAAACAGATAGTTCAAGGAATGCTTTGCAATTATTCAATTTTCATGGCTAGGTTCCACCTGGAACTATTTTCACAACAAAGAAAATATCCAACTTAGTATTCTCAAAATACATTAACAAGTCATTAGATTGTCGATATAGGGATGGGTCTACTAGATCATATTTTCTCATCTTATTTAGATATTTCATCATGGGATTTTTCCATAGATTTGTAATACATTATCCTAGACTTCTGAAGAACCATTTTGATACACTTCCTCTATCATAGGAATTTTCACCACACTTCTGTTGTACATGTGAGAGTCTTCACCAACTTTCTTGAATCCATACAAGGTCTTCTTCCATATTCATACATGGGTCTCTTTCTGGTATACCTTAAAAACCTTGAGGTTTCTCTACATATTGATGCAGGAGCATCGTACAAAGCCAAAAGCATGTGCCTAGCCAAAGGAGCAGCTGGATGCGTAGATGGAAAAAGAGCACGCTTTTATGAGCAACGTTTTGAATTTTGAAACTGAAGCATTAATGTAATTTTGAACGTACTTGCATTTATATCTTGGAGATTGTAAACAGATCTTGAGCGATTGCTCTCATCTGTCGGATGTAATAGACATTAAGTCTGTTTAATGAAAGTAGGTATATTTGAATTAAGAGATTAGACAGTTTAGAGAGTAGGAGGGAAAAAAAATATAGACACCCTCACCCTTGCATCATTGTATTATTATCATCATTAGAGCTGTAGTAGAGGGTTGTAGAGAAGAACCCATGTACAGGAGCACTTGAGTTAATATATGAAGCTTTGACTCAATTTTCATTGTGTTATGATGCTTACTGTTTACATTTGCTGAATGGTATACTTACGGTTGTTTTATTCTCTCTGTTTATGCATTTGTTTCAATGCTGTGTTGAATGTGTGATATCATGTTAAGCATATGAAGTTTGAGAGAGGAGAAGAATGAGTTTCAATTGTTTCTCTTCCTGAGAATTCCTGCAAGGAGTGCAGTGAATGTCCGCAAGGTGTGCATTGACGAAGGTTTGAGTTTTATCTCAGAAATCTCAGGAAGGATATTGTTGTTCTCATTCCAGCATAAGTGCAGGTGAAGCATAGAAGCCATGCAAGGTGTGTGCAGGCTAGTTTAAGCCTTAGAAATTATCAACTAAGGTTGAAGAGTGAAGGACTATTGTTGCCGAGAGTGCACAGAGTCAAAGAATTGAATACACATAATTATTTGAAAGATTGTTGCAAAGAGTGCGTGCATGAGTCCTTTCGAGACTTGAGGTTGCAATAGAAATATCAAGAGGATCAACACCTTTGAAGTATTCAAAGGAAGACAGGGAGCTGAATCATCGCGTAGAGGGTTAAGTTCCGGTGAAAGAACATTGGCTTGTTTCACATAGATTCTTGAGGAAGAAATTGAACGGTCAAAATTCTCTGTGGAGAACTCATGAAGTGACGAGGATCGTAGGATCTAGACGAGTTGCAGGATGGATAAGGGTTGGACAAACCCATTATGTTGGTTTCAAGATTCAACGTCAACCGTTGATCGTGACCGTCGAGCCATCAAGATCATTTCGACAAATGGAGGTTTGTAAGTTTGGAGTGCAAGCCAAATCCTTTGGTCACTCAAAGTTCTGAATCATGAAATGGATTATCGTGTGTGAAGACAAGGCATAGAATTTTTGGCACTTCGGAAGTTCGGAGTTCGACATTTCGAGGGTCCTGATGATAAGGAGTTGGGGCATAGTGGAGTGAAAATCTTGAAGTCGCGAGTTGCGACAGGATTTTGGCTTGGAATTTCGGGATTTCAGCACTTCGGGTGTCGGAAAATAGAGGAGGCAGTGTTTTGGGATCGAGAGTTTCGAACTCCTGGTACCCGGAAGCCCAAAATAACGTGGGTCATCTAATCGAACAAAGGCTTATAGCCATTGATCCTGTGGAAGGCACCATTTTGGAGTTCAGGGTTTTGAAGTGATAGAGGAACGGTTGTTGAAGGGTTGTTCAAGTTCTGAAAGCCGGAAAGCTTGAGTGGATAGGTGGTAAGAATCCACATGATAAATAGAGTACAGTGGGGAAGACAGTTGGAATGTACTTGTCGCTAGGCAGAGTCAATCTTCATTGATTGTTTCAGGTGTCGGAGGTTGGAGAAACGGGAGACTTGTATCCGGATTCGCGAAGTTGCGAAGTCTGAAACTCCGAATCGACGAAAAGTTTCGTTGGGGGGCCAGCCTTTTCTTAACACATCGGGGTTCAACATTTTGGTAGTTTCGAGGACAAGAGGTCGGGGTTCTTTTCTCAAGAATTCCAAAAGACACGAATCGCGACACAACTGTGGAGGAGGATGCGGCTAAATATTTCGGTGTTTCGACATTTTGGGTTTAGGTGGGTTGAAAAGCTGAGAAACTCAACAACAGGAATTGCGATATTGTGAAACCTGAAGTCCCTATTTGGCAAAGGGAACGATCATATTGTTGGTCTGGAGATTTGGGTTGATGCCTTGTGTTTGATCACGCGGGCATACCTATAAGGACCTATGGAAAACATTGTGGTGTGTGTGTGTGGGATTCCCTGTGGAGGAATCGAAGAGTCAATTTGACTCAGGGGAATATTTAGAACGATTCTGCATGGATCTTGACCCAAGGGTCGGGGTCTACACCATTGTGGTATCAGAGCTACAGAACAAGTTCTTTGCTTTCTGTAGCAAATAACAGGGGAAAATTTTACAGCCATGTCGTCGAGAAGAAGAGACAGGCCAATGTCAATGCCTGATCCAACAAGAGAAACATAAATGCATGAGCTACGTGCCAGGCTTGATGCCATGGAGACAACACAGAGGCACACAGTCAATGCTAGGAATATCAGCGAGGCTGAAAGTGAAAATGAAGCTGGAAATGAAGGAGAAGAAGTCGTAGTCGAATATGCTGCAGATGAACTCCTATTCAGGGCTATTGCAAGGATAGGTGCCAGAGAAAAAATGGACATTCCATTGTATGAGGGAAACTTAGATGATGAAGAGGTTCTAGATTGGATTAGAGATCTATACAAATAATTCGACTATGAGGATGTCAAGGAAGATAAAAAAATCAAACATGCCATCACTAGACTTAAAGGGCATGCAACACTGTGGTGGGATGAACTGCAGGCTGACAGATGTTGCAAAGGCAAGCAAAAAATCAAGAGCTGGGATAGAATGGTTGCAAAAATAAAATCCAAATTTATACCCAAGAATTATCAAATCACTCTATTTTGGAGGATGTAGAATTTGAGACAGAAGCTGATGTCAATGAAAGAATACACTGAATAGTTCTACAAGATAAACATCAGAGCAGGTCATCAGGAAAGAGATGATGAAAAGGTTTCCAGATACATGAATGGTCTGCAGTATGACATTCAAGATTAGATGAGCATGATGACCATTCAAAATGTGGAATATGCTTATCAAATAGCTCTGAAAGCCGAAGAAAAGCTGATCTGAAAGCAAGGTCAAAGAGGCCAAGGTAGAAGTCAAGCCAGAGGAAAAACAATTGCCCAAGACATAACTCAAAAATCTAAAGAAGAGGGGAAGAGACCTCAAACTCAACCTGAGTGGGGAGGAAGCTCACATGGAAGGCAATATCCTGATAGAAATACTTTTCCTCGAGCCAAAGGAAGAGGAAGAGGCAGAGGAGGTGAAGTGAAATGATTTGTCTATGGAAAAATCAGACATAAATCCTATGAGTGTCTAGATAGGAAGAAATATGGTGGTGAAAATCAAATTGCCGAAGCTCAAGGATAGAATGTTGAGGTAGAAGATGCTGAGGGCGAAAGATCATTAATGATGAGGAAAGTTCTCTTGAAGTGAGAGAAGGAGGCCGAGAACCCAGCCCAAAGAAACATTTTGTTTCAGACTGCTTGCAAAACTAAAGATAGGGTTTCAAGGTCATAGTGGATAGCGGTAGCAGATACAAACTCGTATCTACAAAGATGGTAGAAAGGATGGAGCTGGAAACTGTTGTACATCCAAGCCCATACAGATTTTCATGGCTACAAAAAGGACATCAGGTAAATGTCACTAAACAATGTTTAGTTGAATTTACAATAGGAGCATATAAAGATGAAATATTATGTGATGTCATTCCCATGGATGTTTTTCATATATTGCTAGGTATACCATGGCAATATGACAGGAACGTGATTCATGATGGGAGAAAGAACATGTACACCCTGGAGAAAAATGGGAGGATGCACATGTTACTACCGATTAAAAACCAAGAGGTGAAAACAAAAATGAGCAACATTGTGCTTCTCATGAGTGGGAAGGAACTTCTTAATGAGGTTAAGAAGAAGGAAGAAACACAATTAATTGTGGTTAGGAAGCCGAAAATTGTTTTGACCAGTACGAGGATAGATGATTTACCAGAAGAAATCCAGGAGTTGCTGGAAGAGTTTGCTGATATAGTAGTGGACGAACTACCTTGTTCGTTGCCACCTATCATGAGTATAAGCCATCATATCAACCTTATACATGGATCCAGTTTACCAAACAAATCCACATATAGGTTGACACCGTAGAAAAATGAAGAAGTTAAGAGACAGGTCCAGGACTTAATGGACCAAGGATTGATTCAAGAAATCTTGAGTCCATGCGTTGTTCCAACAGTGTTCATCCCAAATAAGTATGGAGGATGGAGAATGTGTACAGACTCAAGGGAGATCAATAAGATTACCATCAGATACAAATTTCCACTGCCAATGATGGACGACTTGATGGATTTCTTGAGTGGAGCAAGATTTTTTTCAAAGATTGATTTGAAAAGCGGGTATCATCAAATTCGCATGAGAGAAGGTGATGAATGGAGGAAAACATTCAAGATGAATGAAGGGCTGTATGAATGGCTTGTTATGCCATTTGGATTAACGAATGCATGCAGTACTTTCATGATATTGATGAATGAAGTCCTGAAGGATTTCATAGGAAAATTTGTCATCATATATCTTGATGATATATTAATCTTCAGCAAGGCAGAAGCAGAACACTTGAAGAATTTAGCTACAATAATGAAGAGATTACAGCAAGAGAAATTTCTGATAAATATGAAGAAATCATCATTTATGAGGACATAACTCATTTATTTGGGTTTTGTTATCTCTGCAAATGAGTTGAAGACGGATCTAGAAAAGGTAGATGCAATTAAGAATTGGCCATCGTCGAAGAGTGTGTTTGAAGTTCGAAGCTTCCATGGTTTGGAAAGTTTCTATAGGAAATTCATTCAAAATTTCAATGGAATTAATGCACCAATGATGGATACGATGAATAAAAGACATAAATATTTTCACTGGACTGAGGAAGCAAAGAAGAGATTAAATATGCTGAAGAAGAAGATCGTGGAGCAACCAATTCTGGTTTTGCCATATTTTAGCAAGACATTCCAGGCTAGGTGTGACGCGAGTGGATTTGAAATTGGAGTGGTCTTGAGCCAAGATGATAGGCCGATCGCATACTTCAGTGAAAAACTGAATGAAGTGAAGATTAAGTACTCCACATATGACAAAGAATTCTATGCAGTCATATAAACATTGAAGAAATGGAGACACTATTTGGTTCCCAAGGAGATTGTTTTGTACAATGATAATCACGCTTTGCAATTTGTGACTCAACAGGAGAAGTTGAACCAAAAACATGTTAAATGGGTTGAATTCATGCATAATTTTACTTTTGTAATTAAGCATATTTCTAGAACTGCTAACAAAGTTGTTGATGCTTTGAGCAGGAAATGTTTGCTTATGCAGGAATTCAGAGTCAAGACTTTGGGTTTTGATAGCCTCAAAGAAATGTACAAGGATGACCTAGATTTTAAGGAGGCATATGAGGCATCTGAGAATCCATTTCTCAGGGATAGAAGCCAATGGACCGAGTATATGATCCAGGATGGGTTATTATTTCGGGGAAATCAACTATGTATTCCAAAATGCTCCATGAGGGAGAATCCGTTGAAGGAAAAACACAGTGGAGGATTGGTCGGACACTTCGGTCATGATAAGACATTCTCAAAGTTGAATGGATCATATTTTTGGCTAGGGATGAGGACAGATGTTAAGAAATTTGTGGACAGATGCAAAATTTTCCAGCACACGAAAGGGAAAAGGCATAATACAGGGTTATAACAACCATTACCCATTCCTGAAAGGCCGTGGGATGCAGTGAGCATGGATTTCATATTGGGACTACCAAGAACACAAAGAGGATGTGATTCAATCTTTGTGGTAGTCTATAGATTTTCAAAGATGGCACATTTCATACCATGTTAGAAAACGAGTGACACAACTCATATTGCAAAAGTGTTTTTCAAGGAAGTCGTCAGACTTCACGACTTACCAAGGAGTATTGTGTCTAATTGGGATACCAAGTTCATAGGGCATTTTTGGAGGACCATATGGAAAAAGGTGGGGACAAGTTTGTCTTTTAGCTCAACATATCATCCTCAAACAGATGGGTAGACAGAAGTCTTGAACATAAGCTTGGGAGATTTGTTGAGGAGCTTAGTGACTGAACAACACAGTCGATGGGATCACATTCTGCCACAGGTGGAATTCACTTACAATGATTCACTCAATATAAGCACAGGGCAGAGTCCATTCTAGATTGTATATGGAATGTAGCCAAGGGGATTTTTTGAATTGAAATATTTGGAACAAGCTGAATTCAGGAGTGCTAGTGCAGAAGACTTTGCAGAAGGAATGAAGGAGCTTCACAGCCAAGTCAAGGAGCGATTGCAGAGTTCAAGTCAAGAATACAAGCATAGAGCAGATCAACACAGGCGAGAACTTCAATTTGAAGTTGGTGATTTGATTCTTGCGCATCTGAGGAAGGAGAGGTTCCCAAGGGGAACAAATAACAAACTGAAGATGAAAAAGATTGGACTATGCAAGGTCATAAGGAAATTTGGGGCAAACGCATATGAGATTGAATTACCCGATGGGGTCGGAATTTCACCAATATTCAATGTTGCAGATTTGTACCCTTACAAAGCTGAAGAAGAAGGAGTAGAGAAGGAACGAAAATAAATTCAATGGACAAAACAAATGCCTGCAGCTGAAAATCCACAAATGGAAAGCATAATTGACAAAGGGATTAGCAAAAAGAGCTGGAGAAAAGAGTATTTTGAATACTTGGTCAAATGGAAGGGACATCCAGTGGAAGATTCTAGTTGGGAAGATGAAGAAAAAATTCATAAGCATGGACAAACCATGCAAGAGCTCATGAACATGAGTTCGTGAAAATTTTCAAGCGAGGGAGTATGATGCAGGAGGATCGTACAAAGCCAAAAGCATGCACCTAGCCAAAGGAGCAGCTGGACGTGCAGATGGAAAAATAACACATTTTTATGAACAACATTTTGAATTTTGAAACTGAAGCATTAATGTAATAAGCTAGGAGGAATGTACTTGCATTTATATCTTGGAGATTGTAAATAGATCTTGAGCAATTTCTCTCATCTGTCGGATGTAATATACATTAAGTTTGTTTAATGAAAGTAGGTAGATTTGAATTATGAGATTAGAAAATTCAGAGAGTAGGAGGGAAAATGAATATAGACACCCTCACCCTTGTATCATTGTATTATTATCATCATTAGAGTTGTAGCAGAGGGCTGTAGAGAAGAACCCATGTACAGGAGCACTTGAGTTAATATATGAAGCTTTGACTCAATTTTCATGCTATTATGATGCTTACTATTTACATTTGCTGAATGCCATACTTACGGTTGTTTTATTCTCTTTGTTTATGCATTTGTTTCAATGATATGTTTAATGTGTGATTTCATGTTAAACATATGAAGTCTGAGAGAGGAGAAGAATGAGTTTCAATTGTTTCTCTTCTTGAGAATTCCTGCAAGGAGTTTAGTGAATGTCCGCAAGGTGTGCGTTGATGAAGGTTTGAGTTTTATCTCAGAAAGCTTAGGAAGGATACCATTGTTCTCATTCGAGCAGAAGTGCAGGTGAAGCACATAAGTCGTGCAAGGTGTGCGCAGGCTAGTTGAAGCCTTAGAAATTATCAACTAAAGTTGAAGAGTGAAGGACTATTGTTGCCGAGAGTGCACATAGCCGAAGAATCGAATACATAGAAGTATTTGAAAGATTTCCGCAAAGAGTGTGTGCAGGAGTCCTTTCAAGACTTGAGGTTGCAATATAAATCTCAGGAGGATCAGTGCCTTTGAAATATTCAAAGGAAGACAGGGAGTTGAATCATCGGGCAGAGGGTTAAGTTACGGTGAAAGAACATTGGCTTGTTTCACAGAGATTCTTGAGGAAGAAATCGAATGGTCGGAATTCTCCGTGGAGAACTCACAAAGTTGCGAGGACCGTAGGATCCAGAGGATTTGCAGGGTAGGTAAGGGTTGGATGAACCCATTACGTTGGTTTCAATATTCAACGTCAACCATTGATCGTGATCGTTGATCCGTCGAGATCATTTCGACAAATCGGGGTTTGTAAGTCTGGACTGCAAGCCAAATCCCTTGGTCACTCGAACTTCCAAATCGTGAAATGGATTATCATGTGTGAAGACGAGGCATAGAATTTTTGGTGCTTTGGAATTTCAGAGTTCGAGATTTCAGGGGTCCTGACGACAAGCAGTCGGGGCATAGTGGAGAGAAAATCTCGAAGTCGCGAGTCGCGACAGGATTTTGGCATGGAATTTCGAGATTTCGACACTTTGGGTGTCGAAAAATAGAGGAGGCAACATTTTGGGATAGATAGTTTCGAACTCCCGGTACCCAGAAGCCCGAAATAACATGGGTCGTTGGATCGAACGAAGGCTTATAGCCATTGATTTCGTGGAAGGCACCATTTCGGAGTTCGGGGTTTTGAAGTGATAGAGGAACGATTTTAGAAGGGTTGTTCAAGTTCCGAGAGATGGAAAGATTGAGTGGATAGGTGGTAAGAATCCATGTGAGAAACACAGTACAGTGGGAAAGACAGGTGGCATGTACTCATTGCCAGGTGGAATCAATTTTTGTTGACTGTTTCGAGTGTCGGAGGTTGGAGAACCGGGAGACTTGTATCCAGATTCACGAAGTCTGAAACTCCGAATCAACAAGAAGTTTCATTGGGGAGCTAGCCTTTGATGAACGCATCGGGGTTCAACATTTTGACAGTTTTGAAGACAAGAGGTTGGGGTTCTTTGCTCCAGAATTCCCGAAGATGCGAAAACCGACACAACTGTGGAGGAGGACGCGGCTAAATATTTTGGTGTTTCGGCATTTCGGGTTTAGGCGGGTTGAAAAGCCAAGAAAATCAACAATAGGAATTGGATATCGCGAAACCCGAAATCCCGATTCGACAAAGGGGGCTATCATATTGTTGGTCAGGAGATTTGGGTTGATGCCTTGTGTTTGATCATGCGGGCATACCTATAAGGACCTATGGAAAACACTGTGTGTGTGTGGGTGGGATTCCCTGTGGAGGAATCGAAGAGTCAATTTGACTCAGGGGCATATTTGGAACGATCCTACATGGATCTTGACCTGAGGGTCGAGGTCTGCACCATTGTGGTATCAGAGTTGAAGAATAAGTTCTTTGCTTTCTGTAGCAGAGAACATGGGAACATTTTACAGCCATGTCACCGAGAAGAATAGATAGGCCAATGCCAATGCCTAATCCAGCAAGAGAAAGAGAAATGCACGATTTACGTGCCAGGGTTGATGCCATGGAGATAGCACAGAGGTGCACAGTCAACAATGGGGATATCAGTGAGGCTGAAAGTGAAAATGAAGCTGGAAATGAAGGAGAAGAAGTCATAGTCGAAGATGTTGCAAATGAATGTTTATTCAGGGCTATTGCAAGGATAGGTGCCAAAGCAAAAATGGACATTCCAGTGTATGAGGGAAACTTAGATGTTGAAGAGCTTCTAGACTTGATTAGATCTTTAGAAAAATACTTCAACTATGAGGATGTCGAGGAAGATAAGAAAGTCAAACATTCTGTCACTAGACTTAAAGGGCATGTAACATTGTGGTGGGATGAACTGCAAGTTGACAGACGTTGCAAAGACAAGAAGAAAATCAAGAGCTGGGATAAAATGGTTGCAAAAATGAAAGCCAAATTTATACCCAAGGATTATCAAATCACTCTGTTTCAGAGGATGAATAATTTGAGATAGAAGCTGATGTCAGTGAAAGAATACACTGAAGAGTTATACAAGATAAACATCAGAGCAGGTCATCGAGAAAGCAATGATGAAATTTTTTCCAGATACATGAATGGTATGTGGTATGACATTCAATATGAGATGAGCATGATGACCATTCGAAATGTGGAAGATGCTTATCAGATAGCTCTGAAAGCCGAATAAATGTTGAGCTGGAAGCAAGGTCAAAGAGGCCGAGGTAGAAGTCAAGCTAGAGGCAAAACAATTTCCCAAGACAGAACTCAGAAATCTAAAGAAGAGGGGAAGAGACCTCAAACTCAACCTGAGAGGGGAGGAAGCTCACAAGGAAGGTAGTATGCTGATAGGAATACTTTTCCTCGAGCCAAAGGAAGAGGAAGAAGCAAAGGAGGTGAAGTGAAATGATTTGTCTGTGGAAAAATTGGACATAAATCCTATGAGTGTCTAGATAGGAAGAAAGATGGTGGTGAAACTCACATTGCTGAAGCTCAAGGACAAAATGTTGAGGCAGAAGACGCTGAGGGTGGAAGATCCTTAATGATGAGGAAAGTTCTCTTGAAGCCAGAGAAGGAGGCCGAGAACCCAGCCCAAAGAAACAGTCTGTTTCAGACTGTTTGCAAAACTAAAGATAGGGTATGCAAGGTCATAGTGGATAGCGGTAGCACAGACAATCTTGTATCTATAGAGATGGTAGAAAAGCTGGAGCTGGAAACTGTTGTACATCCAAGCCCATATAGAGTTTCATGGCTATAAAAAAGACATCAGGTAAATGTCACTAAACAATGTTTAGTTGAATTTAAAATAGGAGGATATAAAGATGAAATATTATGTGATGTCATTCCCATGGATGTTTGTCATCTATTGCTGGGTAGACCATGGAAATATGACAGGAACGTGATTGATGATGGGAGAAAGAACATGTACACCTTGGAGAAAAATGGGAGGACATACATGTTACTGTCGATTAAAAACCAAGAGGTAAAAACAGAAAAGAGCAACATTGTACTTCTCATGAGTGGGAAGGAACTTCTTAATGAGGTTAAGAAGAAAGAATACACACAATTTATTGTGGTCAGGAAGCCCAAAATTAGTTTGACTAGTGTGAGGATAGATGATTTACCAGAAGAAATCCAGGAGTTGTTGGAAGAGTTTGCTGATATAGTAGTGGACAAACTACCTTGTTCATTGCCACCTATAAGGAGTATAAGCCATCATATCGACCTTATACCTGTAGCCAGTTTACCAAATAAATCTGCGTACAGGTTGATGCTGCAGGAAAATGAAGAAGTTAAGAGACAGGTCCAGGACTTAACGGACAAAGGATTGATTCAAGAAAGATTGAGTCCATGCACTGTTTCGACAGTGCTCAGCCCAAAGAAAGATGGAGGCTGGAGAATGTGTACAAACTCAAGGGAGATTAGTAATATTACCATCAGATACAGATTTCCACTGCCAAGGATGGATGACTTGATGGATTGCTTGAGTGGAGCAAGATTTTTTTCAAAGATTGATTTGAAAAGCGGGTATCATCAAATTCACATGAGAGAAGCTGATGAATGGAAGAAAACATTCAAGACGAATGAGGGGATGTATGAATGGCTTGTTATGCCATTTGGCTTAACGAATGCACCCAATACTTTCATGAGATTGATGAATGAAGTCCTGAAGGATTTCATAGGAAAATTCGTCATCATATATCTTGATGATATATTAATCTTCAGCAAGACATAAGCATAACACTTGAAGCATTTAGTGTAATAGGCAAATAGATTTAAACATCAATTTATTTCATAAACTAAGGCAGTAACTTCATAACAGAATAATAATCTTCATAATAATAACTTGAGTAACTTAATTTTAACAACGAATAATAAATTTAATAACAGATTAAAAACAATGCATAATTTTAAATACCTGAACCT
>SNQJ01S0206783.1:0-16337 GCA_010110895.2 Picea sitchensis
AACTTTGTATACACCATAGCATGAAAACAAATCTACACATATAAGAAAATGAAATGAATTTGACATCAAAAGTTGATTGAAATATTGTCAATGTCCCCCTTATCTTCTAAACCCCCCTCAACCTTGCTTTGTAAAAATAGAAGAAAAGAAAATGAGTTCAATAAAAAAAAATGTTGTTAATTGTTAAAGATGTAATATATGAGCTTGATCTTTCTGGAAAAACATTGTGTCATGAGTTTTGAAACGTCCAATGTTTTGAGTGGACACTCCACCCATCATCAGGGACAGTTGAAACTCTAATATGATGGGTGGAGTGTCCACTCGAAATGTTGGACGTTTCAAAACTTATGACATGGTGTTTTTCCAGAAAGCTCAAGCTCATACATTATGGTTAATTGTGGAAATATACACATTTTCATAGATATAATAAAAAACATATATGTTAAAAAGTTGGCAATTCCCTCTGATTCATTTGAATCACTCTCATCATCATCAATCATCTATGTCCATCGGAATCTTTGTGCCTTATGCTAAAATATTAATACGTGTGTCTTAAAATGAATAAGTACCATGAAAAATGTAGCATATTGGATTTAATAACACTCTAAATTTCATTGAAAAAAGCAGGATAAATCCTACCACATCTAACATGCTTAAATATACTATGTCTCAAACTAGGTCTAGGATTTTTCTTTTTTGATTATTATACTCTTTAACAACTCTCCAATTTTCTTATCAAGTTTTTTATGCAATATAAAATAGTTAATAACTTAAGTAATGGTTAGAATTATAAATATTGAACTCTTCATAAAATAAATACATATTTTTCAATATTTTATAACAATCATAAAGTATGTAATTACAACCCAGTTTGAGATTTTTACTACTATAGTCATTGATTACTATATCTTTACATTTTATTCTATGGCCTCCCTCGTCTCTTTCTCTACATATAACATCATTGTATGATAGTCCCTCTCCATTGGAAGCCATGTGATCTATATATCTATTGCTACAATATTCTATCGAGGAAAGTCCATAAAATCTATGGAATAAAATATATGCACAATTTGACATAAATATTGAAAATACACGTGCATAACATCAACATATGAATAAATGTTTTATTCAATGAAGGGTAATGAAATTCATCGAGTTTAACCGAACTCATCGAGATTCAATTAGACTTTTGTGTAAATATTCAAGTTGATGTGATCACATCCTCCTTCAATCTAATAGTAACAATGTTTATGGTTTTTCTATCATGTCTTGTCTGCCTAGTCCTAGAGGCTATGATTTTTTCCCATGCACAAGTTATTATACACTTATTATAGTGACATATCCCTATGTGTGAATTCATTCCACATTAATAAATATAGCATAGAAAATAACAAGCCAAGTGAGTTTCTATTGGATCAATGGTTGTGATTATCCAAGCTAAGTATCATTGCATTGTTGTGCTTATGATGGAATTCAATAAGATGTGTATAATGGATCCCAATTTGACCACTCATCTAAGATATTTTTTTGTATCCATTCAGAATTATTATGCCACAAATTATGGAAAATAATGTATAAGAAAAAGATAAAAATATAACATTGAAATACATACATACAATATTATAATAGTTTTTTGTGCATCTTCTAGCGAAAATATCATTGAAGAATAATGTAGAGTCACCTCAAATTACAAACAAAGAGAGGTTAGCAGGGCTATGAGAACAAGCTTCATTGGCTCTCCTCAAAAACATTTTTTATTTAACCATTAGAAATCTTGTTGCATTCATTATGTACGAGGTGAAAACTGAGTTCATAGCACCAAGCTCTTTGTTGTGAAGGCCTTCGGTCCATAGCTCCATGGTGGGATTTCATCCCACCATGTAAGTCTATGATAAGGGTCACATTGTTCCATAGTCTTGGTGGGGGTTTGGTTATTTGTTCAACTCCCTTCTCTAGTAAGGATGTTATAGAGTCTGAATAGAGTGATTCTTGTGCATATTAGTTGGTAGGCATAAGAATCCTATTGATAAATAGCCTAGATAATTAATTTAAAATATACATTGAAGCACAAGAATATGAATGCTAGATAGCATAGATTGGAGAGTGGTATTGAGTATCCAAACTCACTAGTTTTGGATTAAGGATGGTGATTCTTTGACCTAGCTATTATTGGATTTTGTGCATATAAGTTGGTAGAAAAATCTCACATAGTGTGTAACAATTTCTCTTGCCTGAGTAATAATGATAATAAATGTTGAAGTGAATGAGGGGCATATGTAGTATTGTTTTACTATTAAACACCTAACTGTTGTGTAGTTATATTAGTATTTGGGAAGGGGGGCTTACCAAAGTGGAATCATAATAACAACCATCATCAATAGTACTATACTAACTTGGAGGTCTATGATCCATGTGTGGGGTGTTTTTTAAGACTAATATGGTCTAGTTTCCATTACAAAAGTATCCATTAACTATGTTAACCCTTGAAGTAATAGGATATGCGTATTCATTATTCCTTGGCCTTACTCTTGTATTCAATTTACCATTGGAAATCAATATCAAACCAATACTTTGTCCATTGGCCTACGAAGTTATAACAGGAAAAGAAAATAATATTGACTACAAAGTGGACATACAAAAATAAAAAAAATTTAGAATGAAAACTTAATCTATTGTAGACAACACCATTCCTTGCCTATAATTTTAGGAGGGGAATGGGAAGGGAAAGGGAGGAACAAATATGGAAGAGGAGGAGAAGGGAGAGAGAGAATAAAAGGAAGAGGAGAGGGGAAGAAAAAGAGGAAGAGGAGGAGTGGCGAAGAAAAATAGTAAAAGGGAGAGGAGGGGAGAAGAGAAAGAGGAGTGGAAGAGGGGGAATAGGGATAAGAGAAAGAGGAAGAGGAGGGAGGAATATAAAGAGGAAAGGGGAGCGGAAGAGGAAGGAGAGAAGGGAGAGGAATAAAGGAATAGGATGGAGGACATTAATCCTACTTCTTTTTTATTTGTAAATCCTATCTCCAAAACCCAAATCCCATTTTGTTTTAAATCTACATTAAAAAAAAAAGGCCGGCGGGGGTGGGAAGTGTGGGGAAAATGAAAAAAAACTTACCTTTGATCCAATTATCCCCCACAAATATCATCTAACTAATCTTGTTGAGTGCCCCCGCAAATTCCTTTTATTTTTACTTTATATAGAAATGCACAAGTAGGGAAGTGCAAAATTGTATTTTGTGTTGCTTGCTTTTCAATGGTTTTTAATTTTTGTGTCATGTGTGGGTCAACTATCATGATGCAAATATGGAGTGCACATCGTATATGTATTTAAGCTACATCACACTAGCATTGTTTTTTTCAATGCTATGAAAATATCATTATTGTTACAATGTCACATTAATCAACACCAATAGGAATTCTAACATCATTGTATCATCATGGAGAATTGTCATAGCATCATGGAGCATCATCATAGCATTGTATACCATGATGGAAAACTGCACACACAAGCAATTGAGGTTTTGGTTTATGTTGGTAAGCCAATAGGAATTGGAGTGGTGGAAAACAGACCTTCTCATGGAGGTTTAAGCAATGAATGGAGGGTGCATGTAAGAGGGAGGACATATATTTATTGTATCAGGATGAAGATGGATTTTTCACATGTTTGTCATGAGTTATGGCCACTAAGGATTGAAACTTTGGTTTGATAGAGGGGCCCACAAGTGACTTGAATTTGTGAAGGTTTTTATTCATTCATGCAATGTTAGAATGAGGAAAACTACCAAAGGAACCTAAACCAATACCAACTTCATAATGGTGTCCACACTTACTAGGTGAAAAACCAAAAAGATATAGTGCCCTTAGTCCTTTTTTAGTTTTAGAATCCCAAATATTAATTAACACCTAAAAATATTTTTCTTTGTTAGTATTGCAACCAAAGAAATACGAGAGGGTAGCACTCTATAATTATAAATTCCAAGACACTAAGGCCTGATCATGTGCAAACCTAACCCCATAGAAGAAGTCAAAAGTCAAAAGCATTATTTTAAGTTATTCAAATACATATAATACCTCCAAGTGACATAATTGAGCACTCCATTGATTTGAACTAAGTAATTTGTATGTCAGATAAGGCATTGCAAAGTAATTCGATGCAAAAAAGTGTGGAGATTAAGAAAAAGATTTAGGAAATGTTAAATAAGGGGTATTCTTTACCCAACTCGTTTCCTTGTGGATTATCCATTGTTCTAGTTCCAAAGAAGGATGGTACATGTAGGTGTGCATGGAAAATCAACTCTCAAAGATAAATGCAATTGAGAATCAATATCCATTTTACACACTTATGAACTTATTGATAACCATTTGGGAGATAAGTGTTTTAGTAAGATTCATTTCAAGTTTGTTTATTATCAAATCCATATCAATCTAGAAGATACATGGTATGGTACGGTGGAAATTGGTTGGCCCACAATGAGAGGATGAAGGAAAGGGAAATGAAGATCTAGACATTAATTCAACTGTTGGAATTAGTTTCATTGATCAGACTCATATATGAATAAGAAAAATTGGGTAAGGCACAGGATCTACGATGAATTTCATGGGAAAGGTTCAAGGCTATGGATGAAGAAGAGAATGTTTTTTTGGCATGAAGGGCCCCAT
The DNA here is from genome assembly GCA_010110895.2 of Picea sitchensis. NCBI lineage: Eukaryota > Viridiplantae > Streptophyta > Pinopsida > Pinales > Pinaceae > Picea > Picea sitchensis. The sequence goes on from SNQJ01S0206783.1 coordinate 4,654, forward strand.
GTAATCACGATCGATGTCCACCTCTGTATTCAATCAAAACATAAGGAACACACATAAGATGTAAGGTTACGATGGAGTATTATTGTAAAAGAGAAAAATGATGTATTAAAATAAATAAATTCTCATAGACCTTTTCCCTATGTACAAAAGACAAAAGGAAAAAAGAAAGAAAGAAAGGATGAGGAGAAACAAGCTTGGGGGAAGCTAAAGGGTTGGGGATGCTTGACCTTCCAACTATCCCCTCAGCTGATTTTGAATCCTAAATGTTGGATCTTTGAGATGGAGAAGGAGTTCTTTGGATGAGAAGGAAGATTAACGTTGTCCATATTTCACTGAGAAGCATAGAACTAAACTAGAGAGCATGTAACCTCTACCCATTACTTCGTAATAAAAGCTTGGTTGAATCCAATTGAATGCCAATTTTTCCATTTGGGTTTCCAGGATAAATAAAGTATCAAGTGTGTATTTTCTTTTCATCTGTCAAGTATGTTATTGTGTTAGTTCCTTTGGTGGTTCATTGAGATATTGGTTGCATTTTAATGGCTTCTCTATAGATAGATTGTGTATGTTGAGTAGTTAATAAGCTAATTAGTTAATAAGATAAGGACTCGGTAATTTTTTGTGTGGGAGGTTAGTTTAGATAATGTGTTGTCTAATAGAAAAATCCCATCCCAACAACTCTCTTTTTTACACTGTCAAGTGATTCCATATCTGGGAAATCGACGATTCCCCCTCCAAAGTTGTTATTTGATGGGTAGTTCATAATTTAGTTTATTATAGTTTTTAAGAAGAATTTCACTCACTCCCTATAGTAAATCTTTTGTTGGTTGGTGTTTCCTCACAACCCACACACTGTACCTCTTCCTCTAGGCTGCCATCAATTTGCTAGTTGATGTTATCCCCTTTTCTCAAGGCAAATTATTGCTTGGATCATGCCTTTCCTCATTGGTTCACATACTCTTGTGCCCGTGTGTTGTATGGTCACTTCGAGCATCCAATTCCTCACTCGCTTCTATTCGTTAGTGTACATTACTTGTATGGTTCCACTGGGCATCCAACTCTTCATTGGTCTCTATACTCTAGTTCCCATGCACCATACGGTCAACCTTGGGTGTTCAAACATTTGCTAACTGGTGTAGTAACATTTTCCTCAATATTGTGTGCAATATTTTGTTTGTGAGCGTTGGCACAATGTTATTGGACTATACGATCATTTAGAGACAAATAAATATTCATCATTGTATCTAATGTGAGTTGGTATGATTATATTCCATTTGGTTAATTTTCCCTTGTGACTAAGTGTCTCAGTTGTTTGGTGAATATCTTCACCACTTGGGTTGCTTGTTCCATGGAAGGATAACGTGTTTTGGTGTAGGTTTACTTATTGTTCCTCTATCACTCACTGGAATTGAATTAATCGTAATTATCGGTCACAAGGCTAAGTACTATAATGGTTATCTTCTATCTAATTAGTAGGAAAATGTGATAGATATCTTAGTGTACACCTAGTGAGACTTGTATGGTAAGTACCCGTGGTGGCTATAGAAGAAGTGGATGATAGTTGTTTCCAGGGTTAGAGTGAAGTAGAGCACCGAGAACGTTTGGGGAACATCATGGAGAAGAAGATGAAGAATATCCCAGGGTCAGGTTGGACCAACTTGAGTAGATTCTGGCCACACTAACATCGATGGTATCACAACTATTGGCATAAAAATTTAGGGAGACACCATCAAAAGAGACTTGTCATGAAGGACCCAAGAAACAAGAAAATAATCTAGAGGTAGAGTGCAATACTGATCCAGAAATGGGACAATGAAACTATAGTAAGACTGATATGAAAACATGGTAACACTGATAGCAAATTTTATTTGGTTCTAGGCCACTTAATGAAGGTCAGATTTACAATTACAGATCTATTGAACTTGATCTCATCAAAGGTGAAAAGATGTACTTATGAAGGCTTGAATCCAAATTGAAAATTAACTTCGAGAATATGTTGTTAGTCTCATAGATCCATTACTTAATGCATTAATAATCATAATTGTGGAAATAAAACATGCATAAGAAAACATGAGACAAGAGATCACCAAGTTGTTAACGAAGTTCACCAAAACCTTTTGGCTGCGTCTTCGGATCTGCTTGGAATACAAATCACTTTATTGTCCTTCCCAAAGGGTTGAAACCTTCTCACAAAATGTGGCACATGCTCCTTACATGGATGAAACCCTTAGAAACCTTCTCTTAAATAAAGAGAACTTAAGGCTCTCACCATAAGTGACATTTGTTCAGACACCAGAAGGACTAGTTTTCCTAAACTCCATAACTCAAGGAGACAAGATCCACATATTTAGGATATAATAACAACTCAAGGAAAAAAATGAGAAAACATCTCAACCAATTCATGAGACCCTTAACTTCCTCCTTGAGAATAGGAAACCACTTGTGGTAAAGTGAGGAAGAGTCCAAACCAACTCATGAGACCCTTAACTTTCTCCCTGAGACTAGGAAACTAATTCCCCCTTAAAATTAAAAGACTAATCAGCGAGTTGGATTCTCTCACAAAACTAATTTCCCATTTTTACAATTAAATGAATAATACGTGAGATTCTCAAACTCACTTCAAGCATTAATCATTTTTCCAATTTGCATGAATAATACATGAGTTTCTCACTCACTTAAAGTATTAATCATTTTTACATTTTAAATAAATCATTCATGAGTATTAAATACTCTTTTCCACCTACCATCAATTAGTATTTTAATGATCTTCTCCATGGTGTGAAAAGTAATGATTCCTTGTGTGGATATCCTCCTAGATCACACCTCCCCACAAAAAGCATTTTTGGTCCTCCAAAAGTATAGAGAGAAATTGTGACTTGAATCTCTGCAACCAACTTCTAGGAAGAGTCTTACACTCCATGATGCACTTCCCCACTGCTCGATCTGCATAAAAAATGTCTTTGATAGGCCCCACCCTTCTTTTCCTTCACCTTTGTACCTAATAATGAAGATTTTGATGCCAACAATTGCATCAATGCAAATTTGTAGTTGATTCCTTGATCTACATAAAAAATGTCTCTAAAAGGAAACACCCTTCTTCTCCTTCACCTTTGTAATTCAAAATGAGGATGTCGGTGCCAACACTTGCATCAATGCAAATGTGTAGTTGAAAATACATGGATTAAAACTTTTCAAAGAAGTACCATACTTGCCAAGAGTTTATAAAACACTCATGGACAAGTTTACAATGATTGTCAAAACATGCCTTAAGCAAAATAATGCCTCTCACTCAATAGTGGCTATAAGAGCCATTACATTTTTTTCAAAATAGGCCTAGGAAAAACAATGCCTCTCACCCAACAGTGGCGACAAGACCCATTACAATGTTGTCAAAACAGGCTTAGGCAAAACAATGCCTCTCACTCAACAATGGCTACGAGAACCATTACAATGTTTCTAAAACAATGCCTCTCACTCAACAATGGCTACAAGACCCATTACAATGTTTCCAATAAGTCTTAGGCAAAAAAACTACCTCTCACTATCATTGAGTGTCTACAAATCATTTTACAATGTTTCACGACAACTTCCATTTTCAAGCCAAATGGAAATTACATCAAATTTTAAGGCAACATTACCATTAAGGAAAATGCCCCCAAATCTGCACTAGTGGTAAAATCTATGGTTTTTAAACCCCCCATTACAAACATGTAAAACATAATAAATAAGGAAAATACCATCATGATCACACTTGTCTCACAATTCTCAGACTTTTGACTATAAACATGACTACTTTATGTCGAAGTGCAAAAATGGCATTTTATTGCACCGTCTTAGTTTACGTGCAAGGATCAAACAATGAATTTCCTGCAATAATTCAGATCTTGCTGCCCTGCTACAACACTCAAAGATTACCAGAATCTACAACATACATTCATCCTCTTGCAATTTTCAAAAAGACATAAAAACCACAAATGCATAAAATTTACATTGGTTTTCATGCCAAGGCACTCAACCGACTGCTCAAATCTTGGCACACATAGCATCAATAGGTTTGTCTCGTCATTTTACAACTTTTGACTATAAACTCGACCCTGTTCTGAGAGGTTCAAATCTTCCTCGAAGTTCATGCCAAAACATTAATGGAAAATGTGGGCTTTTCAATGAGTCCTGAAATTCCAATGCTTAGATCACAAAATGGACTATGCCAATGAATCCGGCTCAAAAAAGCGTGCAAAAATGACTATACTTTCGTACAATTCTGTCACTGTCACTTCTTGGGCTCCCTGCCTCAAAATGCATGCTAAAGCATTAATGGAAAACTTGGGCTTCTATCATGAGCCCTTAGATCTATTGCTCAGATCCAAATTCTGATTGCACCAGTGGATTAGTGGTGAAAAATCATGCAAAAATGATAATAATTTCATTCAATTCCGTCATTGTGACTTCTGGACCCCCCTTGTCTCTTTGTCTCAAAAGGTGTTCCACACAGAGTCGTACAACCTACAATAAATGCAGCCCTGGCCTCAAAATGAATGCCCATACTTGGGAAAATTCAGGTTGCCATATGGCATCCTATGATTGGCCCACGTGGCACCTAGTCAACTATACAATCAATGCCACATCAGTTGTATGGTATGCCACGTCAATGGTCATGTTGTAATGCCACGTCAGTTGTATGGTCTACCATGTCAGTGGTACGGTCTGCCACATCAGTTGTCCATTTAGTGCCATGTTAGTTGTACAATCAGTTACCTCATTGGTCCAGTCTTCGCCATGTCATCATACGCCCTACCACGTCAGCATGTTGATGTCATGTTGACGTCAGCATGACTTGTGGCCAAATATGGTTGGTCCAACTAGGTGCCAAATCACCCAAAAATGAGTGATATGTGGCAGCCTCTCGGGATGCCACATCACCCTATTGAAATCATGTTGATGTCAGCATGACACATGTCATCCTCTGCACCTGCCAACTCAACATGTTGACGTCAACACTGTACGGACTTTGCTAGTTTTGCATGTTTGTTGAAAAGTTTAGATGGCCATAACTTTCGCATATGGACTCCGTTTGAGGTGTCATTTTCATTGCTGGAATTATCTCATTGAGCTATTTCACCTGGTGTTATTTTATTTGAATTATGGGCACCTTGATTTTTGGCCATTTTTTTCCATTTGAAGAGGATCCAGCCTTCAATTGCATAAACTCTGGTATGGGCTTCTTGCTTGGTGTACCACAAAGATCGGGGTGAAGCTTCCAACATTTCTTGATCCAATGACCACTCATTTGGTAGTGAGTGCAATAGTTGTGTGACTTCGTGGATGTCTCGCTTTCACTGTAAAGAACTTTCCCTTGCCAATATTTTGGAACATTCTTGTTGTCCCAAGATGGTGTTGGTGATGATCTCAACTCTTTGCTTGAATAATCCTTTGATTTTGTTGCTTCTGATCATTCTTTTTCACCATACCCCAATCCTGCATATCGGGGTCTTCCTTCAACCTCCATTGGTTGAATGATGCCTTGGCCATCAATACCATGACCTCCTTCTTTATACCCCATCTTCCTCAACAAATTCAAGCCAATTCCCTTGGTGTTCCTTTCAAAAACTCTAAAGAGGAATCATCATTAATAAGGGAAGGAATTGAACATGAAGAATTATTTACCTCCATTCTTGTTTCTGACGCTTGGTCATCTTCTTGAAGTTTGACCAAATGCTCCTCCTAGTTGGATGAAGTTGTAGATGAGGCTCCTAGGAAACTACCTTGGTTCCTTGGTGTCTAGAGAGCATCCTCTATCATATGACAATATGTGCAGCTATCAACATTTTCATGAAAAGAACCATAACTAGTATACCTATCACGTCTACAAGTTGCTATGGTCTTGGAGGGATGTTTTACCTCCTCTATAGTGGAACACACTCCAACTCATTCCTCCACAGGCTCCTATAACATGAGTCTCAATTTATGATTCTCATCCTTTGCAACTTGTAGAATCCTTTTGAGCTATGCATTCTCTGCTTGGATGCATTCATTGATTTCTTCAATCTCTTTGAGCCATGCATTCTTCGATGTTTTTCCCATCTTGTCTTCAACACCTGCAATCCTTGTCAATCCTTCTCTGATACCACTTGATCTGAAACCGAGGTGACACTGATATCAAATTTGATTTGGTTCTAGGACACTTAATGAAGGTCATCTTTAAAATTGTAGATCTATTGAACTTGATTGCATCAAAGGTGAAAAGATGTACTTATGAAGGCTTGAATCCAATATGAATATTTACTTGGTGAATATGTTGTTAGTCTCATAGATCCATTACTTAATGCATTAATAATTATAATTGCAGAAATAAAATATGCATAAGAAAACATGAGACAAGAGATCATCGAGTTGTTAACGAAGTTCACCAGAACCTTCTAGCTATACACTAGTACATATGGGCAGAAAATCCAAGGCTATAATCCAATGATACCTTGTAATGCTCCTTACAACGCTGAAACCTAGAGCAACCTTCTCTTACACTAAGAGAACTTAAGGCTCTCACATAAGTGACATTTCTTTAGACACCAGAAGGAATACATTTGAGCTCTCTCTCCACCAAGGGATGATCCATAAAGGATTCATCCAAAGATGAAACCTAGAGTTTTCATAAGGAGTTTATATAGTTTTCCTTAACTCCATAACTCAAGGAGACAATATCCACAAATTTAGGATCTCATAACAACTCAAGGACAAAAATGAGAAATCATCTCAACCAACTCATGAGACCCTTAACTTCCTCTTTGAGACTAGGAAAACACTTGTGGTAAAGTGAGGAAGAGTCCAAACCAACTCATGAGACCCTTAACTTCCTCCTTGAGACTAGGAAACTAATTTCCCTTTAAAATTAGTAAACTAATTTGTGAGTTGGATTCTCTCAAAGACTAATTTTCCATTTTTACAATTAAATGAATAACACATGAGATTCTCAAACTCACTTCAAGCATTAATCATTTTTCCAATTTTCATGAATAATACATGAGATTCTCACTCACTTAAAGTATTAATCATTTTTACATTTTAAATAAATAATTCATGAGTATTAATTATTCTTTTCCACCTACCATCAATTAGTATTTTAATTATCTTCTCTATGGTGTGCAAAGTAATGATTCCTTGTGTGGAGATCCTCCTGGGTCAAATACATTGGTACCTTTCTATGTGGACGTCAAGGTGGACAAGCCATATATCAGGGAAGTTGATGTCATCAAATTGAACCAATGGATACAATAGATGGAGGTATACCTCAGTGTGCATGAAGCAACCAAAAAAAACAATATTGGATTCACTCGATTGAATCTTGAAGTCCATGCTTTGGCATGCTGGGAGAGTGATGCAGTAGGTAGAGCACTGGAAAATGAGCCATAGGTGACTAAGTGGGAGGTGTTCAAGGACATGATCAAAGACTAGTTCTACCCAATTGGAAACGAGGAGCACTAATAGATTGTATGGCATTACTTTAGGTAGAGGCAAGGACAATTAGTGCAAGAGTTCACCATTGAGTTCAGTAAGAGATCAATTCAGATGGGAGTCTCTCTCAAAATTCCAAATATGTTAGTAAAGTATTTGGGGGAATTTCTACCTCAGATTCAATGTCAATTGATGTTATTTAGAACAAAGACAATTGATGAGGCCAATATACAAGAAAAATACTCCGAGGGAGACAAGAAGAAGAAATAGTCAAGCATGCACAAACAAGCAGAACCACAAGAGCAGTAGGAAAAGAAGAAAAACAATAAGAAGTGGAATAAGAAGAAAATTGTGGCAGTTACATAGTAAGAAACCACTTCTGCCAAGAAATGCAAAGGTTGTGATCTAAAGGGACATAATGAGGAGGATTGTTGTAAATTGCACCCTGAGAAGTGCCCCAAACATTTTCAGAAGAGGAAGAATAATAAAGTGATGTTAACTATGGATGCAAAGAAAAGGGTGGAAAACACCTCATATCTATAAGGGAAGATTAGTTGCACCAATCTTCAAAAGGAGGTGACATTGGTTGGTTGCAACCACATGGACGAGAAGAAGATGACTGGATGTTTCTACATTAGAATCCACATGAAACAGAGCAAGGTGGATTCCTTGTTTGATCCCAGTTCAACATCCAACTTAATCTTTGTGCAATTGGTTGAGAAGCTTGGGAAAGAGACAAAATATCATCCACAACCATACTCTCTGGGATGGGTAAGGAAATATGTGGAATTGAAAGTGAGAAAGAAATCAAAATTCAATTTCTCCATCAACTAGAACTATGTTGATGAAGTGGTTGCAGATGTGGCTCCTTTGGATGTATGTGGAGTCATGTTGGGAAGCCCATACTTGTACGTGAGAGATGCCATCTTTAGGAGGAAATATAACCAATATAGGCTAGTCAAGGAGGGAAAGGAAGATGCCATAAATTCACACAAGGATAAAGCCAATATCTCTCCAATCAATGCTTATTAGTCCAGAAGAATCATGGGTACTATGAAAAAATTTGTATTGTTGTTTTTGAGAGAAAGAGAGCATCAAGAAGAAGGAAACAATTTGGAGATGAAGGTATCCTTGGAAGGATGTAGTGGAAAGAAACAACAAAAACTACAAAAATTGATAGAATCCTATAAGGAAGTGTTTTAAGAGCCTTAGGGATTGCCACCCAAGAGAGAGTTTGAACACAAGATTCAGTTGTTGCCGAAATCGCCATTACCTAACATTGGATTGTATAGGAAGTCCATCATTGAAGTGAATGAAGTGAAGAACAAGCTGCAAATTTTTTTGGATCAAGGAGTCATTAGACCCAATACTTCTTCATGTGGCTCACCCATCATTGTGGTGCAGAAGAAGGACATAAGATGGAGAATGTGCATTGACTATCGTGCCTTGAATAAAATCACCTCAAGAATAGATATCCTTTACCAACGATTGAATAATTGTTGGATCAACTACAACATGCCAAATTATTCACCAAGATAGACCTCAAAAATAACTACCATCAAGTGAGGATCAAAGTGGAAGATGTGTGGAAGACAACATTTAAAACAAGACAAGGTTTGTACAAGTGGTTACTAATTCCTTTCGGTTTATGCAATGCACCTGCAAATTTTATGAGATTAATGAATGTTGTTCTACTCCCCTTCGTTGACTCCTTTGCAATAGTATATCTAGATGACATACTAATCTTCAGTAATATGTGGCAAGAGAACTTCTCTCACGTGTCGTAGGCACTAGAGACCTTAAGGAAGAATCAATTGATTTCCAATTTGCAGAAATGTGAGTTTGGGAAGACATACTTGATTTATCTTGGACACATGATTGATGGATGAGAATTGAGAATGGATCTGGATAATATTGCAGCCATTAGCCAGTGTCCTATCCCCACCAGAATGATATAGGTTAGGAGTTTCATGGGAGAAACACAATATTTGAGGAAGTTCATTGTAAACTTCTCCAAAGAGTAGCACCATTGCATACCTTGACTGCCAAAGGAAAGAGATTTCATTGGGGCAAGAAACATCAAAGAGAATTTGAAGACCTGAAGAATAAAATAGGTGATTCTCTAGTCTTGTTCATGCCAAATTTGTAGTCACCTTTTGAGCTAGACATTGATTCCAATGGGCATGCATTAGGAGTAGTACTCATGCAAAGAGGAAGGTTTGTGTACTTCCACTTAGAGTTTTTTCATGGAGTGGTTCTTGACTACCCCGCATATGATAAATAGCTCTTTGCAATTGTACAAGCAATGAAGAAATGGAGTAATTATCTCCTGGGAAAAGAGACCATCATACATATGGATCATCAACCCCTTCAATATCTACAGAGTCATAGCAACATGCAATAGGTGAGGCATTACAAGTGGTTAGGTTTCTTGCAACAATTTCATCTATGGATCAAGTACAAGAAAGAATACACGAATAAGATAGCATACATGCTCTCTCAAACACCATTGAAGAATATTATAACAATTGGGGTGATAATGTAGCTTGATCCTTTCACTCATGAAATTCTAAGTGAAGACTATGAGGAAGATGAAGATTTCATAGGATTCTACGAGCATCTAAAGGAGAGACCGGTTACTATCATGAAAGGAAATGAATACCATCTCCAAGATGGGATGCTACACAAGTTGTCCAAACTATGCATACCCCAAGATGAAAGAGTTCAATTGATGATATAAGCACATATGTCTCGAGTTGCTAGGAATTTTGGCATCACAAAGATAGTGGAAAATTTGCAACGGTATGTGTATTGGCCAAAGATGCAGGAGAAAGTGGAAAATTTTGTTAGAGGTTGTGTTATTTGTAGCACTAGAAATCCAAACAACTAGAAACTTGGCATGCACATACCATTGGTAGTACCAAACATGCCTTAGGAGAGAATTTCCATGGACTTTGTTGAATATTTTCTTATAACTCGTAGAGTACATGACTACTTATTAGTTGTGGTGGACCACTTTAGAAAAATATGTGTGCTCATCCCATGTAAGAAGACAATCTCTAGACGATATGTAGGTGAACTATTCTTCAACCATGTCTGGGTACACTTTGTATTTCCAACCCCCATGATATCTAATCGAGATAAAAGGTTCTTGTGAATATTTTGGACAATACTTTGGGAGAGAATGGATACCAGGTTGAAGTAGTCCACTGCATTTCATCTTTAGACTGATGGAAAAAATGATTTTGTTAACTGAATGATGGTAAAATTGTTGAGAGGATGCAACAACAAACATCTAAATACTTGGAACATGAAACTAGTCTACGTTCAACACTCCTACACTAGAGCACTCCATTCTTCCACCAATAAGTCTCATTTCGAGACCTGTTTTGGCTACTTACCTCATTTTCCAGTCGATATTGTGTATGGAAAGTATAAGGATGAAGCAAGGCTACAAGGGGATGAAGAAAAGGTGAGCACATTCATGGAAAAAATTAGGTAGATACATCTAAGGGTCTAGGAGCAACTTGAGAAGAGCCAACAACTGTATAAAGCTAGGCATGATCAAACTAGGGAGGATCACACATTTTGTGTTGGTTTCAAGGTTTGGTCAAGCCCCTCAGATATGGACCATTTGATATCATTGAGCAGGTGAATGAGAACAATTTCAGGTTAAGACTTCTTCCTTATATGAATATCAATTTAGTGGTGAATGTGGAGTATTTGAATTTTTTTAACCTTCCATGTTGGATGAGGAGGAGAAACATCAGGTTCTTCCTACTATTGAAGAATTTGCACCACACAATCCAGAAGAGTTGAAAGAGGACACAATTTTGAAATGTAATGAGCGGGTAACATGTAGAGGATATAAATATATGTGGCATATTGGTATCAAAGGATAGACTCCAAGGAAGGTGGAGTGGTATGAGAAGAATTAGATTGCAAGTAGGTTCCCTCATCTATCCTTGGAAATGTTTGGGGAACAAAAGACTCCTAATGGAGAGGTGTGATTTGAGTTGGATCCAATTAAGAACAATTGGCCAAGGAACAAGCTCTGTGATGACTTGCATGGGCAAGGTTCGAGGATATGGGTGAAGAAGAGACCAGTTTGTTGGCATGAAGGGCCCCATGTTGTCACAATCAATGTCCACCCTTGCATTCAATCAAAACATAAGGAAAACACATAATATGTAAGGCAATGAAAAAGTATTATTGTAAAAGAGAAAAATGATGTA
>SNQJ01S0206786.1:0-16347 GCA_010110895.2 Picea sitchensis
GTATGTAGCAATGATGTTATGTAGACTTTTTGGGAGAAAGGATCCTTGTCACTTTAATACAGACTGGACACCTTTCCTAGAGGAAGTTTCAGAGGGACGCATATTTAATTGGCACAATTTTTTGTCAGATAACCTTACATCAGAGGTTATGAATTACAAAGCAGCTAGGTCAAAACGACAACCAGTGTCTTTTTATATATCATCTTATATCATGGATGCCATTTGTTTTATGACTCCTTTCCCACTAATGAACTGGAGTTGGAATGTTTCTTGCCCAGAGCATGTTCATAGGTACCACTCAGCTCTCTGGGAAGAAAATGCAAAAAATGTTTTTTATGAAGTTTGTCATTATGTAATTATCCCTCTGCACAAAATATTCTTTGGATGCGAACTTCCTCGCATTTCTAATACCATCATAGAAAACCTCAAGTCGGTTGTTGACTGGTTCATTGAGGAAAAATTTTCCTATGTTAGGGTTTATGGTTGTTCCATTCCGCCTCATGCACTCCCAAAAATTTTACCAGACAGGTTGATATGCAGAGAAGTGGCTTATCAGTTAGTCAAGGGTGGTATTGGGTTAGAATTAAAAGCTCAGCAGAAAAAAGCATGGCCATCTTTTCCTGTTTATATCGGAAAATTCATTTTATTAAACTTAGGTCATTCTAAGGCAGAGGCCGAGTTGTTGGATGAAGTGAAATTAGAAAGCATAGAGAACAGGAAACATGAACCTTATCAAATAATCAGTCGGCATTACATACAATGTAATTTAAAAGCATATGAACACGAAATTTCAATTTATGATGATGTTTTCAAAAATGTTAAGTCTTATGAGGAAGTACAGAACAGAGTACAAACCTTGTCACCTGATGCACAGGTGGGGTTTGCATCTTTTCAAAGACATAGACGGAGCTGCCTGCCAAAGATTTTACAAGGTGAAATGTCAACTTCATTGCCAGAGCAAGAAACAACTCCTCCGTTGTTTGAAACTGATATTCAGGATAAGTCAAGTGACAAAGATAAGTTGAAAGATCCTGAAATACCTTCTTAGACCAAAGAAACAGAGACAGAAAAGGGAAAAGGAATAGAAACAAGTCCAATAGTTCTTGATGATATTCCAGAAAATGTTGAAGGAACAGCTTCAAAGGAACTTGGCAGTCTTATTACAGCATTGACTCCACTACAGTCTACTTTCGGAACCCCTCATGAAGGAGTTCTATATGTAAGTGACCTAGAGCCAATATCCAGAGATGAAATCCCCTCATCTGATTATTTTTTCGGTAAAAAACGAAGAGCTATATTGAAACAGGAAATTCATCCTGTAGGTGAAAGAACGATAAAAAAACATAAAATTATCATTGATGGAAAAAAACTCAATGAAGGAGAATTTGCTACAGAGTTGGCAGGAACCATGGGTGCTATAGCATCAGCTAACATATATTATGTAGGAAATCTAACCACTATGTTAGAGCAAAAAGATCGGGAAATAATGCAGTTGCAGGACAGATTAAAGGAAAATGAAAGAATTATTGGTTGGGGAATACAAAAGGGTCTAGAACAAGCTAGACTCAAAGACATCCAAGAAATCCAAAAGTTGAATAAAAATGTGGATGAGGCAAAACATATGATACAGGTTACTCAAGAACAGGTTCAAAAGTTGGGCGATGAAAATAAATCTTTGCAAAATAATATTATTTCAATTACTAATCAAGTAATTGAAATTGAACATTTTAAGACTCAAGCATCAGAGATATATGCAAACATAGAAGAAGAAGAACATAAAATATTTTGTAATCTGGAAATCATCCAGAACTATTTTCATGAGTCAAATAGGTCTATGGAAAAGGTAGTGCAGAAAGAAAGAGAAGCTAAAGTAGCAAGGAATTCTTTTCAAAAAGTAATAACTTCTTTACAAAAAGAAGAAATTGGAAAAACCCAGAAATTAACCATTTCGGAACAGGTAAAAGGAGATATAATGATAAAAGTCTGGGAATCAAAATTGGCTGAATATAAAGGAATGACAAAAGGAATTAATGAAGATTGTCAAAGGATCTTCAATCTTATTGAAAAAGATTCAGTAAATATCAGGACAGATGTTTTTTCTGAGTTATTGGGCGAAGTCAACATTGCCAGGCATCAGCTGAAGTCAAAAGAAGAACTCGAAGAAAGGAAATCAGAAATTTCAAATATTAAATCGGTCAACATTGCAGAAATAGATAAGTGGATGATAGCTTCAAGTTCAAAGTTGGAAAAGATTAAATTCACAGAGAAAACAATAGAAAGCCAGTTTTCAGGCTTACAAAGAAGATTTTTCTCTTTCGAAGCAAATGAAGTACCTAAGGCTCCTAGGGTCTTGGTAAATTTTTTGGGGAAATATGTTCAATGCGTTGAAGCACAGAAAGAAAGTTCATCAAGGCCAATTTAAAATTTTGTAAATATTTTTATTGTAAACGGTTGACATTAGTTTATGTAACCGTAATATTAGGAGGTTAGTTAGTTACCAACGAAAAAAATTTGATCGAAAAGTATAAATATAGTTTCAAAAGACTGAACAAGGGCTTCAGAAATTTTGGAAAAGGCCAATTTTTGTAATATCAACTTTGAAGTTCATCGGAATATAAACCGCAAACAAGATTCTGGATCCTACAATTTTGTGACTATGTTTCTTCCTCTGTTTATCATGCTTTGTTAAATCTTCCTCTTAATGTGTGTTTCAAACAATTAAATCAATTTGAAGTTATATACATTGTTGTTTATTGTTTCAGATTGGTTTGGATGTTGAATGTATTACAGTCTTTCCTCAATTGCTTTAGTAATTTTAAGACCTGTAAACCTTATGTTCCGTAATATTTAATTATGTTAGAAATCTTGTTTTTCTTTCATCATTGTTAATTGAAATATAAGATTCTTTCTAGATAAAAGCATTATATTTCTCTGTATTGTGTTTCATTGTTTATAATTTCAAAATTGTTACAAAACCAGGAAACGGCCTTGGATGTGTTTTTACATTACTGTTTTAGATTTTAAAGTTGTTTCATTAATATCATCTCTGAAAATCTGAAGTAACCAATTGATAAAAACCCATTTACAAACCTTTAAAACCGTATCACACATGACAGTCCCTAGTGGCAGACAACCTAACGTAGAACCTGGTCTTCAGGATCAAACCAGCATTGCCCTAAGCTTATTTAACACTATTTTACAAACAGCGACCAATAGGACTGAGTTAGAAAGATCGTGGATTGCTATTGAGCGTGATATTAGCATCCAAGAGCAACAGGAAGCAAGACAGAGACAGTTGAGAAACTAAATCTGATCTAGTCTTCCTTTGTTTCTTTATTTCAAAACCTTCTTATAAAAACATTTTTCAGATGCCTTGACGGTATGTTTTATAGCCTTAAAACATAAACTCAGGAACAACACAAAGATTACAAGACAAAGCTATAATATAATTGTTTACTAAAGTCACAAATATTGTATTTTATTTTTCCAAAGATTTTATTAATTTATATTATTCAACTATTATAATATATTAAATTTATTTATTTAAGTTTAAATTATTAAATATAAAAAAATATATCTAATAATCAATTTTGATCTATGAAATGGTTTTACAATTTGTTTAACTCTATTAAGAATTTTATGATTTTTCTATTAAAAAATTATGTAAGTATTAGTTGAATCTTCTATTAAAAAACTATTTTAAGTATTGTATTTAGTTGATTTGCATTAAAATGTATGAAAATATTGGATTTCGTTAATGAATGAAAAAAATAATTTGAATAATTACTCTTATGAAATGAATAAAAAAAATAATGTTTAAAAATTATAATTAATTAAATTTAAATTATTAAATATGAAAACAAAATCATCAAAAATAATGAATTTTAATATACACAATTGACTTTAAATGACTTTATGATTTTTTGCTCTACCAGGAACTTTATGAATCTCTTATGTAAGTATTAGATTTGGTTGGTGAAGAAAATAATTAATTTGTTAAGATTATAAGAATATTAAATTAAATTAATTCTATATTAATATTTTAAAATATAAAAAATAAAATATTAAAACTTAATAAATAAAATAAATAAAAGTCCTTGTGTAGATGTTATAGGATTTAATCCCCATCTTTGATGCAATGATTCTATCTAACATGGATGTATATGCATCAATATATTCACAATAAACAAAAGGATTTTATTGTTGTATTAACATGCATTGTAATGTTTTGGTGATTTTGTTATCACCTGTCACTTCTTCTTTTTGTAAGTGTATTCATTGTCCATGAGTTATATGACAGTTTCCTTGTTTTTTTAGAATATAAATCTTTGTTTTCTATGGTAACAACTTGGCTAGTAAAAGTTGGAATGTTACTTTATCAATTAAAACCTAATACATAATAATCTTTTCCTTAATTGTGACTAGGCTCTAGAAAAGACCCTTTTAGAATTTCCATTTCCTTCCTATATTAACAATTGTTTTAAGGAGAATGTAAAAAGAATGATTAATATAAATTTATATGTTTAGAAAACTAAAACATGGAGTAGAATAGGTGAAGTTCATGATAGTTGCACTAGTTAAGGTTGGGAATCCCTATAGAGAAACATTAAATCACACAGGGGACAGAAGGAAAAAAATAAATAGAAAGTAACAATGAAAATCATGCACAATACACAGGGGAGGCAGGTGCGAGGGGGGTTCTCCTAGACCCCTGAGGAAATAAAGCCTTGGACTATTATTGGAATTTGGGAATCAAAACTAATAATAGAGCAGAATCCTACACTCTATTTTAGGGAATTTTATTAGTCAAACAAAAGAAAATCAATACCTTGAATGTAGTTGGGAACTCCAAAATGATTATCAGTTTTATGATCTCAGGTTCCTCGCTGAAGGATCTTTCACTAAAGAAAATTGTGGATCAAATCCATCTTCACTCTAGTGGTATACACGTGTTTTTTTCATGTCTATAGGCATAATAATTATGAAGCGTATGAACTTGTCAATCGAGCAATTGGAAAATCCCCTGGTCTCTTGGGGGTCAATTTTGAGGAGTCTTATGCTCCCTTTTTGTGACCAAGGGCCAACTATTCTCCCCTCGCTCAAGGCTCCTACATGTTTCACGCATGGGAGGTGGTGGTGGTATCGTGGCATATGTTCCAATTTGTGGAAGTTGATAAGACA
This sequence comes from Picea sitchensis, assembly GCA_010110895.2. NCBI lineage: Eukaryota > Viridiplantae > Streptophyta > Pinopsida > Pinales > Pinaceae > Picea > Picea sitchensis. The sequence continues at coordinate 5,182 of SNQJ01S0206786.1, forward strand.
GAGGATGGGAAGTGTGATGGAAGCAAATCGCTCTGTGCATGTGAGACATTACTCTCTGGTAATGGATTCGAGTGGAAGGTACATTAGTTTCGACGAGTTTGAATCCTGGTGCAGGATGAATATTCTGACAGATAGTGGGATGGCATGTCTTGGGCCTAAGCAATTGGCTTAGAGAACTGCATTTGTCACCGAGCGATCTTCTGAGGTCATGAAGGGCAACCAAATATGGTTATTCCAGTTCAGGAAGGTATAGGTCGTAGTGCGAAATAATGAATCTAGGTACATCCATCTAAATCATGATTTTGAGTGGCTTTGCGGCGGAAAAATGGATATATTTTGAGTAGCATCAGATAGAGAGAATGACAGTTGGAGTGTATGTAGAATTGTATTTCTGGTGGATTTTTTGTGGTGGGAAGGGTGGCCATTTTCTCGGGGTTCAATCTGTCTGGGTCGAGTTCTCTATGTGTTGGGGTGGAGAGTAGTTCAAATAAAATTCTCCTGGTGCGTCTTAGAAGGAAGAGGGACTGTCTATGAAGCTGGTGATCTTGGGCGATTCACCTCAGACATAATGAATTTGGAGGGAAGCAGAGGAAGGCGAGCCTCGGGCGGATAAATGAAGGATATTGGGGAAGAAGATCACCAACGATTGCAAATAAGGGTGGGAGATTTAAGCCCCACTGTCTCCTTTGTCTTGGAAACACTTTCTCATCATCGAAATTCGATCGATCAACTACAGGATGAAGTGTATGCGCTGAGAAGTCGGAATGAGGAGATGGAATTCAAATTTGAACACTTGAAAGGGAACCATGAATAGTCGTCTCCATCCAAGAATCAAGGAATGAGTCAACAGCATATGTTTGTCCACTTCTAGACCTCAATGATCCCTTGGCATAGGAGTGGGAAAAAGAAGGAATGGCAGTCATCAAGAAAGAACCTGGTAGTTGATTAAAAATCAATATGTAATATCCATGTTTATTTTTGTATATGTTTCAACGGTATTTTCTATCGGTCATACTATTTTCATAATATTAGTAGGCTAAATTTATGGAGAAATAGCAAAGGAAAAGATATAGTCATTGTAGAACTAGCTATGCAGAATTTTTTGGGGAGTTTTGGGGTATTTTTGAAACTGATATTGTACTTAGTGGTCTTGACCACACCTTTTAATGTTATAAAATTCTCCAGTTTTTGTGAAAAAAAAGACAATCATGCACAGTACACAAAGATTTACCCTAGAAACCCTTAACAAGGAAAACCAACATTCTTTGAGTGACTTTGGCTCTCTTCTTGTCTTATTCATTCACCAAATAAAGAGTTACATCATTAACCTTGGTCCACACCTAAGACACAATCATCATCATACTCTCTTGTTTGATGCAGGAACAACTCTACAACCAATTCAACTTACATCTTCATGACCATTACAGACATCTCGACTCTCTACCAAGTAGTTCGATCCTCCCAAAGTATTCTCACGATTACCCTAGACAATATTATATAGTGTCATATTTATAGGACTTACAACATACAAAAACCTAATTCATGGCGCCCAAAAATGGTTACAAATCCATGAAGATGATTGGTTGTGATCCCATGAATCTTGGGATTCTATTACAGGTTTAGATCACCAGTTGGTTACTAGTTGATCACGGACCAGTCAACCATCTTTTGGTTACCCTTTCGACATCCCATCATATACCAATTAACCTCCAGTCAGGTCGTCATGTCAACCTTCGATTCGACTTAATCGTTAGTCTATCCATGACCTCGACTAGCCAGTCAATTAGACTATTCTTCCACTGCAAAGAATATAACAGTGTCATCCATGTTGGTAATGTCAACACCACAAGTGTGATTTCATGACTCATAAATGTTTCAAAAAATTATTTTATTGGAATTTCCCTTAGAAGTTCCATCAAAGTAAGTATATATTTATTTTAATTTTGAATTTTTCCAACAATAAAAAAATTTAAGGTTTGATTTTTTAATATCATCATTTTTTTTAAATAAAATATAATTTAAAAAATATCTTTACTATTGTATTATATGAACACATCATCAACTTTGTGATATCTCAATTAATGCTTAGTAATTCAAAAGTTAACATAAATATATGTTAATATACTACAACATAAATTTGCTATGATAAACAATAAATATGCCAATAAAAATATGTCAAAACCACATTTTATGCTTGTACTATTTAATGTATTTTCAATATGATGGTTGTAAATGGTTGTTAACTTTTCATATCAAATATTATAAAATCAAGAAAAAAACATAATTGGCCAATTATAGATACCCATAACAAAATGACACTTCCCCAATATAAATGTCGAAACAAAACATTTACATATTGCTCTTCATTTCCATCACCTTGACTATTTTCCTCGGTTGGCATTATAACATTGTTGTTCTAAAATGGTATTCCCTATTTCTAAACTGACAACTAAATCAAGAACAACAACGAACTCTATAATTGTAGAAATGAATCGAACAACTCCCTCTATGCTTTCTCTCTTTATGGTGGTGTCAGATAGGGTTTAACCCTAGCCGCACATTCTCTCAGTGGCCAGGATTGGCTTGATCAACCCTCCCCTCTCTAGTTTTTCATATTTGGCAACATCCAGTGGCTCTCTCAACTCTCTGAGATCCATCACAACGTCTCTCTTGTTGAAAACAACATCTTATATCCTCGAGGATTCCATTATGAATAATAATCCTTTGAATTTTTTTGGTGCCTGCTCTTCGCCTCCTTCTTATGGAAATCTTGTTGATCCCTCTTACAGAGATATTGTGCATTATTCTTCTAACAATTTGATGGTTCATGAAGCTTCAACGATGTTTATTCCTCTGGTAAAAGATGTTTTATCTAAGGAAACGATTTATAGCTCAACTTCTCTAATTTTTCAATTCATCGGATTGTGGCCACATCTAGTCATCCAGAACAAATGGATCTCAAACCTTTGGAAACCCAAGATTAAATGTGAATCTTTTATTTTCCCTTGTTCAAAAGGGTTCTTTATTGTGATGTTTGATAATGCTCATGATAGGGATTTGATTTTAAAAACAAGTCCTTGGTTCTATGGAAAATCTGGTTTATGAATGAAACCATGGACCCCTTCCTTTGATCCAATGATTGGTTCCTTGTCCAAGACATTGGTTTGGGTTAGACTTCCCAACTTACCTATGCACCTTTCAGGTTTACCCTCTCTTTGACCCATCGGAAATGCTCTTGGTAAATTCCACTATAGAAGTGAGGAAATGGAATATTATAGTACCACCACTTACACTCGAATATGTGTCGAAATGGATTTCAGCAAAGGGTTCCTAGTTGAAATAATCCTGACAGATGAAAGCTCTTCCTAGTCTCAAAATCTAGATTATGAAAATGTTTCTTTTTGTTACAGAGTTTGTTTGGAAATAGGACATAAGGCATCTCATTGCCCAAAAAGACCAAGGAAAGCCAAGAAACTCCAACGTAAATCAACTTGGTGGGATGGTGCCAAAGAAGAACACCAAATAATTAACAAGGGTGAGTCAGATGCCCCAAATCTACCTATGGTTGAGCCCAATTCAAAATCATAAGAAAAAGTGGATGCCTCTCCCAGAAATAATATGGATCGGGAAGCATTAAAAAATCCAGATGCGGCACCACGAGACTCGTTAGAACATGATCATTCTACTCCGTTAAATCTAGCCCAAAAGGCGAGCTGGGCAGACCAAGTAAAAGAAGGGGATACCCTTGAACAACATGAACCTCTAGATCAAGGCATGTCGGGAATGGAGGGAGAAGCATCGAATTCATCTAAAAGAAAAGAAAATTGGACTACAGTAGTTAAGAAGAAAAAAAATCCTTTAGGCGCACAGTAAGTGGTGAAGAGAAGTCGAACCTGTAATCTAATCTAGAAATGTACTATTTTTGTATCTTGTTATGTAAGCAATTTTTTATAATATACTCATGCAAGAAATTTTGTAATGTATTTAGTTCAATTACATCCTTCGCCAATCATTTGATGTGATGTATGACTCTCTCTGCAACCTCAAATAAATTCTTAAGCTTGCTTAAGTTTAACACTGTGTAATAAGTTGTTTTCTTTAGCACAACCCCTTTTTATAAATAGAATTTTAGTTTTTGTTTAAAAAAAAACATTCATGTTCTCAAAAAGATGTTTTGATATCAGATCATGTCTTAGTAGGAACCAACAGTCCACATCCAACACATTTGGGTAAAAAATGTTTGGTTGCAGTGTTTTGGGAAAACATAGGGCTCCTTAGTTTCAACGCATAATTTTTTAGATTGAATACATATTATCCCACTATCATGATCTTCCTTTACATTTCTTCGGTCGAAGATATCCCACCACTTGCAACTAAAAATAACACATTGAAAATATGAGAAGCTCACTTGAATGATCTCTTGTATCTTTCTAGTGTAACCTAACTTCCCCTCTATTAGGTTTTGATCACGGTGGCTAGCATGACTAGATTGGTCAAATTCAACCTCCACTCCACAATCTTGTGTGATGTGTCCATCATCAACGTCCTTAATGTGAAATGATATCCATATGCACACATAGATGGGAACAAATGCACCTGTAAAAATGCAAACAAAAGACGATGTAATATGTCTAATAGCCCGAGCATTAATAAAAAAACATAATACATGTTATAATCCAATGTGTAATATTATAAATTGAATGTGGTACTTAGAGAGGTTATTACATATTTGTTGCACCCAATACCTATGTTTAGTGCATCCATATCTTCTCCACATGGGTAATGACTGGGTAACGAGAGGTTATTACAGAGTTGTTGCACCCAATACCTATGTTTAGTGCATCCATCTCTTCTCCACACAAGTAACGACTGGACACACAATATTTCTTTGTAATTTGGTCAACCACCCAACTGTTGGGATGTATTTTTGGAATATTTTCTTTTAAATTATTATTATAAGACATGCTTCTACCATTCAACCATCTGAATGATTTCCTATCATTGTCCCATTTCCTTATTTTCTCTTCATACAAGGTTGTGTTGCCTCCGCATTTTAAAGAATGAATTTATTGATGGCATCAATTTATAAATTTGTTGATGTATACAAGAATTAAAAATGAATAGTATGAGATCAAATATATATTATCAACTTCAGTGTAAACAGTTGCTTCGTACAAATTTGACAAAAGATAAGTGGCTTACTCTTTATCATGTGCCTTTTTCTATTCATTTGGAGTAGCTCCCCTTCCCTTTTGTCCTCATCCCGTTGGTCATCCCAAACCACTACCCCTGGTGTTTCATCAATTTGTTTGATGTACTCATTGGATTAATAGAATGAATCATTTAATGTGTTTCCCTCCGCCATAGAGCCCTCTCGTTTTTCCCTTTGTCGAACAAACCCATTAAATTTTTTCATGTACCTCTCTAAGAAGAACATTCAACAATATGAGAGCACCCCATCTACTTCAACCTCATCAGGTAGTTGAATCACAACATGGAATTTCAAGTCCATAAAACTCATGGGAAGTTCCTTCTCAAACATACAAACAATCTCAACTATCTCTCGACACCACTTGGAAATACTAGCCATATCAATCTCCTTTGATGTGATCCAACGTACAAATGTAGAAAATTTTGATATGGCACATCATAGGTCATGGGGGAATTCATGGTTCACACAACCATGCATGAGCAAAGGATAATGACACTACAAAATAGACACACACATTGTTAATTGCAATAAAACTATGAGTGCATAGTATATTTTTACCTACACTATAGAAGAAGAATCATGTGTTTGACATACATACCTTTAAAAGGTTCATATGGTCATGTGATTTAACCCTGACAAATGCCCTTCTACAGTGAAGCAACATCATAGAGTCGACCCATATAAATAAGGTGCCTTTACACCCAATATAACATCCTTCTCCATAGAAAGATCATCTTTCTTCAAAATCCATGGGACATCACCTTCATTCAAATACCAAGAGGGACCAACCTCTCCTCTACTTTCTTTTCTTCACCGGTGTCTTTTTTTAGTATTCGAAGAAATAAGATCTCGCATAACATCTAACATGTCTCTTTTATTCGATGATATGTGCCCCCATAAAGAAGATGAAACATTTTTTAATATATGCATGGGATCTAGTAAGTGGGAAATCTTAAGATGTTTCTAATATGGAAGCTCATAAAATACATATTTCATTTTCATCCCAATGGGAATTTTCTCAACATAGGTGTCAAAAAATTCAGGATCATCGAACATAGGTTCCTCATTTGAATCAAACAAATCTTCCATTTCCTTCTCTTTCTCTATGTCATATGCCCTAATCCAATCCGTCAGTGTGATTATTCCAAGTCTTCGGGTTCTCTTTGATTTACCATTGAAAGTAGTTGCAACTCTTCTATAAGGGTGGTCTTTTGGGAGGAATTCCCTCGAGCAATCGTACACTAACTTTCGTAGGTGGTTGGACCACCTAGCCTTTATAGAAGGTCCACAACATTTACATCCAAGATACCCTTTTGTTAAAAGACCTATGATGTTATTGTATACATAGCATGTTAGTATCAAAAAGATATTTGAACCAAATTAAGTATGCCAAATAAAATTACAAATTTAAGCAAATCAATCAACATGCTTACCAAAGAAAACTCCTAGTCATGGTAATCATACGTGGTGTATGCACATATGCCATGAAACGTAAAATACCTCTCCATTGGGATGGGTCTTGATATATCATATACATGTATCCCTTCCCATAATTGCTTAAATTCATCGACCAATGGTTGGAGGTAGACATCCATTCTATTCACTTGTCTTCCACCCGAGACTATAAGAGCCAACGTAAGATGTTCATTATTCATGAAAAACCATGGGGGGATATTGATATTGATCACTACCACTAGTCAAACAAAATACTTGGTGTTTTGGTGAGAATACAAGTTAACTCTATCCATGTCTATGCTCAATCATAGGCTCCATACTTCATCCTTGAATTTATCAGGCCATGTATCCTCTATATGCTTCACGGCTATTGAATCTAATAGGATTCACATAAATCCTATCTCACTTCTATGTGAGGCATGCCACCCCTGCAACACGGCTAATTGTTTGCAATGAAATAGCCTTTGAATCCTTAAAATTATAGGCACATGCCTCAATATCTTATGAGGAGAACCATGTGCCTTACCCTTGTTTTTTGATTTATGGTCCTTGTCATGCCTAGATTTTGGACATATCTCTTTGTCCACATATTCATCTTTGTATAGAATACAATCATTTGGACATGTGTGGTATGATATATACTCAAAACCCAACATTTTCAACATTTTCTTTGCCTCTGTACAACTATCAAGCAAGACATTATCCCTCAGAAGTACCTTTTTTCCAAAAGAAAAAATCATTATAATCATAGAATTGATTATACATATTACAGTCCAAGAGGACTAAGCATAATAGTTGTTACAGACCTGATGCAAGCCTATCAAAATTAATTGTCACTTGACAACTCATTCGAAACATTGATACTGGCCAATTCCAAAAACTGAGCAGACTATATATGTCTGGCTACAAACTTCCTTCTTTGACAAAAACCTCATTTCTATGTCGATCTTGTCAAAAATCTAGTACCTGACGTGTTCATCCTTCAATGACTTCAAAGTATTAAACTATACAAAAGTTACAAAAGTCTGGAAATAAACCGATACATAAATACAAGGTCGTAAAGATAAATAGTCTAGAACTGGAAATCCATAAGGACGAGCTCTTGACCATCTCGAAATTCATAGAGGCCAAAAGATCCCAAGATTAGAGCAAGAGATTCCTTAGAAATCTTGGAATTACATTATCTTTGAGTAACCTACAATTAGTGGGCAATATAAATGTATGTTGTCATTAAGCATGCATAAAATCAATGATTTTCTTTCTTCATTATGTGACAACATTCCTTAAATTAGGGAACTTGATGGTTAGTTACCTCAAAATTGTCGAGAAACCCACATTTGACATACTATACATTGATTTTAAGTTGTATAGTAACATTGTTCTCCCTAGTTGGGTAGAACCTGACCCTTGTCCAAAGAGAGGGGTGGTGGAAGCAAATTTCAGGCTTTCAAAGAATGTATCGACGATCTTAGCGTCATCCCCTAGTTCATTTTGTTGGAATGCATGTAACAACATTCCCTCCATGGCTTGGGTATCCCATAATAAATCATCCATACCAACCTCTATATCATTACCTTCGTCCCCAACATGTGAAGAACTAGTGTTATTATAGAGGTTTTGAATTGGCGACTTGGGACGTATAGGGAATTGAATAGGTGGTTGATTCAACCATGCTTGGTATGTTTCCTCTCTGATTTGTGCTCGTTTAATAACAATCTCTTGATTTGGCATCATATTGGGGTGCAACAGTAGATGGTATACAGGTCGCTCATTGTCAGAATATTGATTTTAAAAATATTGAACTTACATCAATAATATTAGTAACACAATGCATTTAGTATTTTCAAACATTATACCAAACATTTATTAGAAGCATGGAAGTTTGTTTCCCAATAATAAACATGCAACCAACCACTTTATAAAAAAAATGTTGAATTAAGCAATGCATTTACATTGGTTCCATTGAAAATCCAAAAATACAATTACTGAATCATCTTTTTCTTACGCCCCAAGGGGACGTCTAAAGGTAGACCCAATGTAAGACGTTTTTGATGAGAAGTTGGTGGTATACAAAATTTATATTTTATTAACAACTCATCACCAGGAGACAAACTACGAATTGCATGCACAACAATAAATTTGGATGCCTTCGTTTTCATACAGAATTCTTTTTCATTGGAGTGTTCCTCAAAGGAACAATTTTCCCTAAATCATGAGGACCTAAAGTTATTTATAAACCCTAAAATGTTCTCATGAGTTTATGGATGACCATCGATATATAACAGGGTTTTCCTATTAAATTTTCCAAAAGCATAATTGTTCATGCACATATTGTACATGGAAATCTTATGTTTGTATTTAACAATATTCAAGTAACCAGGTTGACTATAAAGAGGACCACAAAACGGCATAAGAGTTATTGATTGTTTGGAAGCAATGGATACACGTGAAAGGATGAACCCAAGATTTGCAACATCTATTTTAGACTTGGGAATCATATCATTATTACCACAAAAGATAATTTGATTTCAACATCAGGTGCGGGCATGGAAAATGGCCAAGCACCATATAAAGCTTAGTTGTAACAGGTTTGGTGTTTACTTTACAAATGGATAGGAAGATGGAAATCATTGCTAACTTCCAACAATTGCACTGAATTTGGTGTGTACTTAGACATTTTTGCTCTCAACATTTTTGGATCTCCTAGTAGAGATGTTTTGGGTAGTATTTATATCATACTTTGGCTCACTAGAACTCTTCGTTGACTCAATAGGAGAAAATGGGTTTCTCAGCTTAGGATGAAATTTAGTTGATCCAACTTCAAACTTTTCAAAAAAGCGGCATATGGAAGTGTTCCTACATGTCTTTTCTATATCACCTATTGGATTCTTGATCGTAGTGGGAGGTATTAGGTCGTCAACTTTGGGTAGTTGATCATTAATATAATGGGAAATTGCGACATATTGAGGGTTCTCCTTTAACCCTTTACATTTTGAATAACCACATACTACTAGGGTGTCATAAAAGCGATTCAATTCACTGTGTAATATTGTTGACCTAGGGTGGTCGCTGGAAGATGGCATGTTATAATTGGCAGGGTAAAGAAGTCATCCAATTTCATCAAACATCTGCATGCAATATCTTTCTCTTGATAAGAACATGCAACATTTTTGCACTGGTGGAATATCTTTTGCATCCAAACTCAATCCTGAATCATGATCCTGCAAAATTCAATGAACAATTATTCAAATCCACGTGCATACATAACATAAATTCAATGAGATAAATGAATTATAAATAAATGTTGACTTACTGCAAACAATGGGGGAGAACTTGACGAACTTATAATGATATGGAATGAGTTGGAATATAAAGAATTGACCATTTGATATCATAAACAGTTTTGTCCTGCATTTGGGCCAAAACCATCATCAATACATGAATAAAATCTTAAAAAAAAGTTTGGGTAGCATAGAACAATCTAACTTCAAACATAATTTCAAATGACTTTTAAAGGTTAGCAATGTACCTAATTATATTCTAACACCTTGGTTCTTCAATATATACAAAATGCACCGGTGCATTAAATTACGAAAGGCACCTAAGCGTGACCTGCATTTTTTCCTTCACAAAATTTAATTGTGGATGTTTGCATTTGTGTTTTGTGAATTAAATTGTTTATCAATGCGTTTTTATGTAAAAACCACATCAATGCACTATAAAATGTATAGCGCACTAAAAAAGTAAATTACAAAAAAGTATAGTTTGTGCGTTTATCATCAATGTGTCGAAATATATAACAAAAAAAATGAGCAGAAATTTCATTTTTTCTAAATGTATGTGTCTATAAATGAAAACCCTAATAATTGTTTCATTCTTTTGCCAAAATTTAGAGGGGAGATTTGTGCAAGAGAGATTTACCAGCAAAGACTTTGGAGTGGGTAGATTATTTTGAAGAGCCAAATTTGTAAAGGGTCATCGTAGGCCACATACAAATCTGCAGATGAGAAATTTCAGGTATGCGATTTCATTTTATTGATCATCTCAATCTTTCCCCTATTTGATTCAAGCAATTTTCAGTGCATTCTAAAAAAAAAGGGGTTTCATAGTTACCTTCAGTGTTGGAATCCATAGCTTCCTTGTTGTTTCTCTTGGTTTCCCTCTCTATATTTTACGACGAGATTTTTTTTTTAAGCAATAGATTTTTATAGGGTTTCTTTACTTGTGTATGGGGCGTTTGATATCCATTGCAATGGGACCACTCATTGCATTGGATCCCAAAACCTGTCGCTATCAATTTTCTTTCAAAAAAACACTTTCGCGGTTAGCAGTGCATATTGTATAGGAATAACACATCGATGTGCATGTTCATGTCAATAGCACCATTGAGTTTAAAATGAAAATAACATTGTTTTTAATATCAAAAATGTCATGTTTTAAATTTGTTCAGGGGTTCAATTGTGCACAATAAATAATAATAAAGCATCGTGTGAATATAA
>SNQJ01S0206788.1:0-16337 GCA_010110895.2 Picea sitchensis
GATGCACCTTCTGTGCATATTTGTTTTTTGTTTTTGTTGTTTGGATTTCTTTGCTTTCCAATTTTTTCTTCGCTGGTGTGTTTTGATTTCTCCCTTATGCTTACCAATTTTTTCTTTTGGAAATACACATACCTGCATTATTGAGCTATTCAGATAAAGAAAACAGAAAATTCCTTCGCTGAAATAACTGCTAAGAAAATTTGTACAAACATCAATGGTGTATTTCTGAAATTTATATCTATGTTGGAAAAGTCTGTTGTTTGAAAGAAGTTTACTGATTTCGATCTCTGAGTAAAGCTTATCATGATCATCTATTATCTTTTTATGCTGTCCCTTTTCCGTAAAGGAATGACTCAAAAGATGTCTCCCTATCTTCGGAAGTTGTTTTTGTAAATAAAACATCTCTGGATCTAAATAAAGGATAGTTCTAAAAAAAAAATCTGATGAGGTCTGAAAAAATATGTTAAAAATCATGATTTTCAGCGTCACCCCACTCAGCTATATATCTATGAAAAACAAAACAAAATAAATTATTAATAAGAGCTGTGGGAAGTGCTTGTAAACCCGTCGGGACGCTAAACAGGTCTGCTGGAAGCGAGTAAATGCATGCATGACGCCAAGGAAACTTCTCCGGGGTACTGAACAGGCCCGTTGGTAGTGAAGCAATGTCGAGTATATGAAAATCGACATATAAGAAACCTCTTTAATGTTCCTTATTCTGATCCAGAACTTCTTGGCAGGATACAGATGTCAGAGTGGGTTAAATGGCAACCCTGTTGAGGCTATGGATGCCTGCTGGCAGCAGTGGCTATGCCAACAGTATTGGATATTTTATCTTTAATATCGTGACTTGCTAGTCTTAAGACTGTTATCAACTTTCATCTTTTAAAACACTGCTGGAAAAGATGGTTAATGATTATGTTTATACGATTTTCTGGTTATTATTTTTGAGTTGAAATTTTCTTTGTTGTCCTAATCTAAATTTGTTTCTTTGACAAAGATAACTTCTTCTACCAGTGTGTCACCATTGTTGGTAGCCAATTCACATTTTTTGATTGTCTAATAAGCTGCCTACACCAATGTTTTGCAAACATCAATTTTTCGTCGCAATTTTCAAATAAACGACACTTTTTTTTTGCGACATTTGCACATTTACCTTCGTTTCGTTTTCACGAATGTAAGCGTGAAAACTTAGTCTTTCGAAGTCACATTGAAATCACTATATGAACTGTCATTATCTCTTTTGTTGATATGCCTATTGCGCTTACCTTTTTATTTATCATTATACAACTGGCAAGATCCTTTGATCGGTACTCATGCTTCGATTAATTGCGTAATTTGGTTTCATTGAGTTTGTAATACATTGGCATTTGGATTTGCTTTTTATTTGACCTACTTGACCTTTGGTTTCATAAGATACATGGGTTTTATGGTTAAATCTTTCATATATATCTTTAATATGATACCTATGTTTGTGTTTTCATAACTATTGGCTTGTTGCTTATATGAATACCCATCGGCACATTGGTTAAACTATTGATTATATGAGTTGATACATTGGCGCATAGTTGATTTTGGTTTTGATTTATATGTCGGGTGTTTAAAACTATGGCATAATGTTTGCGCGTGTTGGCTTATACATTTGATTTCATTGGTTGGGCAAATGACTTGAGTGTTGAACTATGCTATAGTGGGTTGAACAGCTATGAAAGTCGACGTTTGTACCTTGGCAATAATTGTTATGCATGGCCAGGAATAACTCCACCACCTCCACACGCTGACATTTATGCCTATCCCTTATTCCCTGCTTACCTTTGTTAGCTCGGATAACCTTCGTGCACTCTGCTCCTGTTTTCTATGATCCAAACCCTGGACTTACCGTGTGCTCGACTCCATGGCACCATTCGTGTGAATCGAGCCAAACGACAACCAAGCCTTCTTAATGTTTGACAATGCCCGCAAAGACTTGGAGGATAACAGATGGCTCACCTTCGTGCAATGATTTGAGGGTATTAATCTAGTTTTAGCACGACAATTTTCCATGACTTTTGATGGTTGTAGAGCCAAGGTGGGTGACATACAGTTGGAAATTGATGAGAATTTTATCAGTTCTGCTACAGGGTTACCTTCCATAGGACATCATTGGTTCAAAAATTGTAAGGTCGAGGAGGTGTCATGGGCACTGTTGTTCCTCTCGCGAAAGGTCACTTCTTGTGACAGAGGTATGCCCATCTCTGCACTTAAACCATGATGGCACGATACTTTGATGGTAGTCAAGTAGTTCGTGACCTGTGAAGGTCGATACAGACTCATTTTCCTCTACCACCTACATTTGCTAATGAATTTTATGGGATACCCGTTAAATATGCCCTTTTACTTTCAGCGCAACCTATATAAAATGTCGAAAAGGTTTAAAAGGCAGAAGGCTGACAACATCCTGTTCCACCATGGACTTATCAAACTTATCATTATTTATCACGTGAGTTTAAATGGTGATAGTTGGAGAGCTTTCATCGCTCGTAATGATTTTGAGGATATAGACCCTGTCCAGGTTGACAAGCCTGTGGAAATTGAGACCAAGGTCGAGCCACCCATGCCCTTACATATCCTATTGCCCTCTCCTAAGCCTTCGGTCGACCCTGCTATTAACTTACCAGACATTAGAACTGAGAATGCCGAGACTATTAAAAGACCTGTGAGCAAAAATCCCAAGGAAAACCCTACTGCTAATGCCAAGGGTAAAAAGAACACTCGGTTCATTTCAAGGATGGCCAGGAACAAACCTAAACCCTCTGTTGAGTCAAAGCCTATAATGCTTAGTGAGGATTCCGACTCTGACATAGAACGTTTTCTAGCCACCGAGTACCCTTACTCACAGGGTTTTATGCCCCAAACCACCTTACGAATTCATGTCGAACCTTCCCCCCTGCCTAAGAAACGATCCCAGTTACCCAAGGATTAAATTGTCTAACGAAACCCTTAGCAATATGTCCAAACCCTCGCCTTCTCTTTCAAAACCCACACAGCCATCCTGTGACCAATGTGATTTATGGTTGGAACGATCCTACATTGATGTTCCCATGCTCCAATCAAAAATTCAATCACTGGAAGATCAAATTGCAGTATTGACCAGTCAAAGAAACCAGCTCCAAGCAACTGATAAGAAGCAGAAGACAACAAGCTCCATCCTTTTCAAGAATGTTGAATCGGCCATAGCCGTTATCAACTCTAAATTGTCTTGACCAAGCCATCTTCTCGCCATACAGGTATGGATTTTGATATCGTTTCGTTTTTGTGAATGATCAAGGTTGATATAATGATTTGAATTTTGTTTTCAAATAGATCTGTCTCTCATTCAAAATGGCTCTGTCATTCGGTGTTCATCCTGTACATTGTTTTGCTTTGCTAAAAATAAAAAGAAATTTCGATTTGATATACGATCTGCTCATAGATTTTTATTGGATTTGAATGGTCTTCGTTTGGATTTGACCTGTTCATTTGACTGATTGAAATAACGAAATTAATGGTTTGTTTTCAACTGGATTTGTTTTGTATCTATTCCGAACAGGAAGTTTTTCATGCTCAATTTAGAATACGATTATGATTGGATTTGATTTCGTTATGGTTCATATGTTGTGATTGGCAAACGATTTCAATGAATTTGGTTGTTACGATGCTGTGTCATATAATGTTCTAGATTTGATCCTTTCCAAGTTGGGAAAAATGACTCTGTTTTGATTAAAACAATACACTCGTTTAAGTCTGTGCGAATGATATTCACGCCCGAATCATGGAGCGTTTTGATCCACGACGACTGTGTAAAACCCCAACTGTTTGATTCGTTTGATTGGATAGCCGTATCTTCAGTTAGTTTGATCGATTTTATGAATTGCATTCATATCAAAATAGATTTGATTATAGTTCTGTTCTCAAATGAGTTTGTAAAATCAGTTCGACTTATGTCATTCTATTAAATTCGTATGAGGATATTTGGGTAATAGTTGTTTCTAAATGCACTCAAGAAAAGATTTCGTGAATGATTTTGTCTGCCCTAATTTGTAATAGCAAACGATTGACCAATTCTTACGAACTCTGTTACTAATTGATTGATCCTGTTACGATTTTGTTTGTGGGCAGTTACGCGTCAGTGTTGGTTTAATTCACTTATGGTATAAATCGTTTGCTATATCGTTACATTTATAACGATTTGAAAAGTGATCTTGTTTGGATTCGATTGTATCTCCTCTTGTTGAGGCATCATAACGATTGCCGACAATCTGTTTGATCATATCAGTTTCAATTGGATATGAAACGATTTCACAACTGTTCGATTATGATTTTGTTGACCCGACTTTGTGGTAACAAAAGAAACAGAGTAAACCTATCTCTGTATTTGGTTGAATGATTTTGATCCTATTTGATTTCGAATGGTATAATAATTTCAAATTAAATGATTCGTTTTCAGATAACTATTGGATGTTAATTGAATTTAATTCTTTAAAAGATTTTCAATTGATTTTAATACTGATCCTGTGTCTTATTTTAGACCAGCTACAGAATCAAAGGATTCTGTAGCTAGTCTATAGAATTAGATTTTTGTTATTTTATTAATAAAGGATCCTTCTAACTTGTCCATTTTTTACCCTTTTCAGGTAAATTTGAATTGCATGGGACTTGATGGACAGTCTAGGGGATATTTGAGTGTTTTAGTTTATTGTAGTTTCCTAGTTTAGTAAAACTTGGGATATCTTCCCAGATTTATGTAAACAGTTTTGATAACTTCCACAGGGAGGTTTTACCCTGTGGAAAACTTATAAATAGTTATTACTTTTGTAATAAGTATCATCCTCACTTGTGGGAGAACCAGGCTATGGATTTCTAATACAAACTGAGACAGAAGTTGATGTTTTGCTATAGCTTTCGCTTCTCATAATATCAATCTTTTGTTTCATGTTTATGCTTATCAATTTGCATTTGATTAGTGACTACTTTAGCTATCACAGTCTTTTGCAAAATGATATGAATTAATTAATATGATCTATGTCTGATTTCTTTCAACATTTAAAAACACAACAATTACTTGATTCTGTTAATGAATGACAGATTTCTCTTCTTCATCAATTGAATTATTTTTGTATAAGTCTTTGCATACAGGTTTATCTAATTGTGGAGATCTATAAATTATATGGTTGTTGTGATTTTTTATGGCTTGTTTGTCCTATAATCAAACTTAAAGAGCATTGCAGCTATCATTTACGAGAAGCTCCTGGATTATTCAGTGCGGGTTTCCTCCCTCCGATTAGCTAAGAAGATCATCATACACAGGACAAATCTGGAGCATTCCTCCAGGTTAGTTTGTGATTTATTTTTGTTAATTTCTTTTAGTTTTAATTAGATTAGTTTAGTTTGTTTTAATAGTTAGTTTTAGATAGATTAGTTAGTTTGTTTATTAGTTTGTTTTAATAGTTAGTTTTAGTTAGATTAATTATTGTAGATTGGTTTTAAGTTTTGTTTTCTTAGGACCTTAGATAGGCTAACGAAGCCGCTAAACCCGTCAGGGTGGTTCATCCCAAACGGATTGGGTTATTAGACAACCTCGGACCGGTTCCACTCTCTAAGTTGACGGACAGTCGATTTCGCTTGTCAACAAGACCTTGATAGGCCGATTAACTTTTCAGATCACCGATGAATAGAACAAAGAATGGTTCATCGCTACGTTGTTACCACATATAAGAGTCCCTCTGATGCAGTAGAAGATTGCATCATAGGCAGAAGCTTTGGAGATCACCATGAAGCTTGATTCAACATCAATGGGAGAATCTAGCTCAAGCATTAGCCAGATCATGAGCCAGTTAACTAGTTTGTCTTTATAAGTCGAGGATATGAAGAAAGATAAGGGAAAAGACAAAAGGGAAGATATTTGGTCTGTAAGATTCATATCTGAAAGCCATGATAAGGAACATTGTCCCTTATTTCATGAGTATTTGTCCCCAAGGGTGTCGAGCCTCTTGAAGCAAGTTAACCTACCTTGGTGTGATATATGTAGAAATAGGCATCGCCCATGTGAGTGCTACTACATGCATAAGTATGTTCAGACACCCACAAACTTGTATTGTACATTCTATAAATCAGTTGGGCATGATGATCAAGATTGTAGAGCTTATGATCTCATGCATGAAAGGTCGAGGGACATATACAAGATTCAAGGTGAAGTACAACAAGAAGGAAACACTCCACAGTACAACTCTTTAGGGAGAGGAAAATTCAATCCTCTTGGCGGATACAGAGGAGGAGGAGGAGGAGGAGGTATGGATCGAGGCTGAGGACAAATAATCTATTACAATTGCACATAGCCAGGAAATTTAGAAAGGGATTGTCAGAATCCTAACACAACTTGTAGTTACTCTAACTCCTTCGAGCATGTCATAGAGGAATGCCCTGTGTTGTTGGCTAAACTTCAGGAAGGACGAGGACCTCAACAGAACCCACAAGTACAACTGATATATGTTGAACCTCGCGACGCAGACCCTAGAGTCCCTGTTATCACTCGAGGAGGCACTGCTATAGGAGAAGATAGAGTAGCCCAAGGAAAGACTGAAAATGACCATGTAGTCAGGAAAGATATAGAAATGACCCCAACATTCGATGCTAAGAAAGAAAGACAGATATTCGAGGAGGAAAGAAAAGATTTCAAAAGAGCTCAAGGATCTTCATCAAAGAGACAACTAGAAATCAAAGAATATGGCATGCCTCAAGCATTTGATCCATGTGCATCGCCAACAGAAGGGAAAGAGGTAAGAAAACTCATGGAATTTTTGTGCACTTGTGTTAAGTTGATTCAAGATAAAGGCATTGTACAAGAATTACAAGACTTAATCAAGTAGTATGAGCTAGGAAAGATAAACCCCTTATTGAATAGGGCAGTGCACCAAATTGGAAAAAGGAGAAGGAAAAATAAAGAATTACACTTGAATGCTCAGATAGGATAGTATGAGATAGACTATCTGGTCCTCAACTTAGGGTCAGAGGTCAATTTCATGACGAAGAAAACTTGGGCACTAATGGGAAAACCGAAGTTGGTCTATTCACCTATCAGGCTTTGCATGGCTAATCATCAATATATCAACCCATTTGGATGATTAGAGCATGTCCCAATGGACATTGATGGAGTAAGAACCTTTGCATATTTTGAGGTAATTGAAATTGTTGATCATAGTTGCCCTTACCCTGCATTATTAGGAATTGATTGGGCCTTTGACAATTCTACTATTGTTGATCTAAAGAAAAGACGCATGACATTTGAGAGAGCTAGCCTTAGGGTCATTGCACCTTTAGATCCAGATGAGGGTCCATGATATACAAAGCCTATCAGAGAAGAAGACCACACATTTGAGCTAGAAAACATCTACAAATTAACAACCAGAAAGAAAGATTATATCAACCCTACAGCTGATGGGAATCTAATATGGTGAAGTGACAACACATGTTCATTTGACTCAGAATAAGCACTGGAGAACTAGAAGAACCATATGTATGAAGTATCTACAATAAGATGTGCTAGGATAACCAGATAAATTCACTGGATTGGCACAACAGTGAGTAATCTACCCACATTTGAGGGGTTGAACCCCTTAGAGAACTTCTTATCATAATTTGAGACAAGTGTACTAACACAACAGAGGTTGTTGGCAATGGGTGAGGCCATTAAAGCCACACCATCAAGATGGTGGGGAATGCACAAGGGAAACATCCCAGACTGGACACAATGTCAAACTTTGATGACAACGCGGTTTTCAACACAAGCAGTAAGCTACGAAGTAAGGTATACAGGTTGAAGGTTCCCAAAGCACCACATACGCAGCTGTAAAGAGGCGTGGAGTGATGTTCCTAGAGAACAATGGGTACACATATTCATCAATACGCTAGATAACACCCCTATTAACTGGTACCTTCAAGCATATTTGTTCCTTGTCACTTCAAAATGGGAAGGTATGATCCCGAATTTTATAACCACCTTTTTGTTTGAAAGTGAATTTCCTTCAGTAGATCAAGCAGTACAGATGGTGAGACAAAAAGTATTTAAGGAGGCATATGGCCTCCCTTTGGAGCAAGAAGAGGATGAATGGATTGCGCCCCTCCAGAAACTACATATCTTCTACAACATTAATGCCAATGAAGACGATGATCCAAGGAAGGTCAATATCACAGAAATAGAAGGCCAGAGAGATGTGGAAGGACCATGAGTTTAACTTCCATTCATTGGAAAGACGATAAAGATAAAAAGAGTCAATATTGGGACAAAAGAGACACCAAATCTTGCCAATGTCGGAGATTACTAGGACACTTCTACCATTGACAAAATCACAGAATTATTTCATGAGTATCAAGACTTGTTCCCGACCAAGTTCACTGATATGAAGGGTATCAAAGGACCTATGGGAGAGATGAGAATACCTTTGAAACCATATGTGAAGCCATTCAATCAAAGACCCTACAGATTGAACCCGAAATATAAGGAAAAAGTGAATATTGAGCTCGACAGAATGCTGGAAGTAGGGATTATTGAACCTGTCAAGGAGTCGAAGTGGATTAGCCCTATGGTGGTGCAAGACAAGAATACATGTGAGATCAAGATCTGTGTAGATCTCAGGAAGTTGAATGATGCTTGTCTACATGATCCTTTCCCTACACCATTCACAAATGAAGTGTTGGATAATGTGGGAGGACAAGAAGTGTATTATTTTACAGATGGGTTTTTAGGATACCATCAGATCCGTATCACCAAGGAAGACCATAATAAGAATATGTTTGCCACAGAGTGGGGATCCTACCGATATATAGTGATGCCATTTGGATTGAAGAATGCCCCAACCATATTCTCTAGGGTGGTGGTTGAAGCATTCAAAGAATTTTTTCATAAGTTTTTAGAAGCATATTTTGACGATTGGACTATGTTTAGTCTGTTGAAAAACCACATTGAATGGCTAAGGCTAATGTTGGATAAATGCAGGTAGTTTCAAATTGCTTTGAATTTGAAGAAGTGCATATTCTTCTCACCATTTGGAGTATTATTAGGTCATATTGTATGCAAGCAAGGATTGTTGATGGATCCATCCAAAATTTCAATTATAGTTGATTTTCCATATCCCACCTCAATCAAACAACTGCGCACTGCACTAGGACATACTGGCTATTATAGGAAATTTATCAAATGATATGCTCAGATTACTATTTCGATGGAGAATTTATTAAAGAAAGACTATCATTTTGGTTGGACAGAAGAATGCCAGCAGAGCTTCGACACACTAAACAAAAGATGGTGACTATGCCTATTCTGGTCTTTCCAGATTGGAGCAAGGAATTTCATGTGCATGTTGATGCATCTTCCATTGCATTAGGAGCAGTAATGGAACAACCTGGAGAAGGGGACATTGATAATCCATTATCATTTTCCAGTAGGAAGCTTACCACAACTGAAGTTAATTACACCACTACATAGAGAGAGGGACTAGCCATGGTGTATGCGTTGCAAAAATTCCGCCACTACTTGTTGGGAGGACACTTTAAAATGTTTACTGAACACTTCACACTAAAGTTCCTAGTCAACAAGCCAGTGTTAGGGGGGGTGAATCTGCAGATGGATTTTTCTATTTCAAGAATATGATTTTGAGATCATAGTTAAGCCAGGAAAAATGAACAAGGGCCCAAACCACCTGTCGAAGTTGGAACATGGCGAAGAACCTACCATTCTAGAGGATACATTACCGGATGCACAACTACTCACCATTATAAAGATTTATGACCACTTCATAGACATAGTCCAGTTCCTATCAGTAGGAATGGCTCTAAGTGAGTATACAATCTCCCAGAAAAAATAGCTAGTGGTGCGTGTTGCAGATTTTTTTACTGATAGTTGGTCAGCTATATAAAATGGGATTTGATGAGATACTAAAAAGATCCATTATGGAAAAAGAGCACCCGATGATCCTCACAGAAGCTCATGAAGGCATCGTAGGAGGATATTACGTAGGGAAAGAAACTATGTAGAAGATTCTGTGAGCTGGCCTTTGGTGGCCTACGTTACACAGAGATGTTAAATAATATACTAGAGCATGCGATGTATGCCAGTGAGTTGTAAAACCATCCTGAAGAGATGATATTCCATTAGCACCGTAGATGACCCTACAGGAATTAGAAAAATGGGCCATTGACTTCATGGGACATATAAACCCACCAAGAAAGCGCACAGGAGCAAGGTATATTATCACTGCAACAGAATACCTGAATAGATGGGTCGAAGAAAGAGAATTCAAGGACAATAGTGAAACTACAGCTACACATTTTATATTTGATGACATAATAACCAGGTTTGGATTCCCTAAGGTCCTTATGAGTGATCAAGGTACACACTTCATCAATAAGACAGTTGAAGCCCTGATTGAAGAATTTGCAGTCCAGCATCATAAGAGTACACCTTACCACCCACAAGCAAACAGAACGGTTGAAGCATTCAACAAAATATTGGAGACATCATTAACAAAGATTTGCAGTGTGAATAGGGATGACTGAGATTTAAGAGTACCAGTAGTACTCTGGGCCTATAGAACCACTTGCAAGAAATTAACAATGCAGACCCCCTTCAAGTTGGTCTATGTTCTGGAAGTTGTTGTCCCGATGGAGTACTTGGTACCAAGCTTAAGGATTGTTTCATTTACAGACATGGATGATATCGACGTTGTTCATGAGAGGCTATTACAGTTAGTCAAACTAGAAGAAGACATATTTATTTCAGACATCCATCAACAAGTTCAGAAGGAACGAGAAAAGGCCTACCATGAACAGCACATCAAGAAGAAGATACTCAAGCAAGGTGATTTAGTACTGGTATATGATAGTAAGTTTATCAAACACCCTGGGAAGTTCAGAATGCATTGGCTTGGACCATATGAGATCACCTATATCATAGAAGGAGGAGCTACGCAGTAGAAAATGTTGAATGGAGAATGGAAAGAAGGATTGGTGAATGGGAGTCGGTTGAAGCTTCACTATGACAACCAGTTGCCTCATAGCTCTAAGTAAAGGCATGAGGAAAATGGTTCAGGTACCAGGTGCAGTTAAAACTAGGTACTAAACACAAAAAATACAGTCTTCACAGGGACGAGAAGGAGGCATAAAGCAAAAAGAAAAGGCTGCACTGCGTAGTCCAAAGTTGAAGTAAAACGAAAGGATCAGATTTGAAGTACCTCTGGATGAGTCACAGGTGAGTGTTAGGGGCCTGTTGGCCCTTGGTTATGAAAGATAATGGAGAACAAGGAAGAAAAGGTAAAAAGAGAACTTCGCGAGAGACATAGTTACTGTCACTAGGTCAAAGTGAGAAAAAGAGCAGAAACAATGGAGCGAAGTTCAAAAAATCAAGTCGTTGGATGAGGAGATTGAGGATGATAGATCAACAAGGAAGATGGACCAAGGAGGACTCGGGAAGTGGAAAAATACACCATTGGATGCTTTGGAGCACCTCACAAGAAGGAAGAAAAGATAGGCTGGCAAAGTCCGAAAAAAGTGGATCAAGTTGACCTAGGGTCTTAGGCACCTAAGGTTCTGGTAATTAGGGTTTTGACACCTAGGTTTCAGCCTAAGGCTGTCGGTGAGGTATTCTAATGTATAAATAAAGGTCAAGAGGACCTGGGTCGAGAGGTATGATATTGTTATTGATTTATCTCTATTGTTGTGGTGAGAGGTCATTGTATTGTGAGAGAGAAGTGTTGAGGGTGAGAGCCTTCTGGTATTGTAAGATCTTCAGCTTGTTGTGAAGATCAGATCCTACAGATGGGTGCACAGGAAGGGGGAGAGCAAGGGAGAAAGAGAGAGAGGATATGTTGGCCAAGAGCGCAGATCACAACTGTAAGCTTTATATTAATATATCATAAGCATAGTTCTATAGGCGTAGCCCTAAAGAGAGGGTGAACCACTTATATATTGTGTTGTGCGAGTGATTAATGCTTTTATCTCTGTCATTATTATACTGTTATTTGCATTACTGTGTTAGATCAAGATCTATAGATCTGCAGAGTAGATCTCACTGATAAGTGATATATGAATACTGTGATTGTTATTATATAAGATCCACTTCATATTCCCCTGCTTGTAGACATCTTTGTCCTGCAACCCCTTCATCGTTGCTTCAGGTGAGACTGCATCTGCCTCGTAGGTGTTGGCGAAGGGGTCAGTATCTAGGGCTTGTTGGTGCACTCTTGGAGTGAACCCTAGGTCTGCCCCTGTGCCAACAAGCGACAAAGCACAAGAGAGGCGTGTGAGTGCAGGGCACATCCATACAACAAGGATTTGGATGGAATTTTCAATATTTTTCAATTATTTTGAGATTTTTCAGTCATTTATTGCAGGAGCAGTGGCACGTAAATCGAGGCAAGGGTGCCTCTTGGGTAAAAAAGTGTTCAACTCGGATCAAGGCATGGAGACAGTCATTTTTAGGTAAAAAAATGCCACAAACACAATGGTGGAGTTATTTTTCTTATCTGAGAAAATATTTTGTGGCTTAACTCCATAATGAGGTATACTTATGTATTTTGCCCAATTCTTTTTTGGAGTTAATAAAAAGACCTACCCATTTGAGAGTAGGACCCAGAGACATAGTCCAACAAGGATGAACTCTGTTATCAAGTTTTTTGTGTTCATATTGCATTATTATGTCTCTTTCCTTTTGAGTTTTTCCTTCTTTATGGTGTACTTTAGTTTATTCTCATTTAATACAGTTCTTTAATAAGTCACCTGACGAAAATATCCTGGATCATGTTTGTATTAGAGTAGTCATATTTGACTTGAATTGTTGAGTATGAATGCTTACTAGGGCCAAGCATAAGCAGGGTCAAGGAACTCTTAAGGATTTCAATCCCAAAGTTGGCCACGCATCCCGAAAGAAGAATATGGCAGAAGAGGACAAGCATGATGAATAGGATAAAAACTTTCACATGTTCTTTTATCGCATGTCAGAAATGGTCAAATGAATGTATGGAGATTATGAGAAGAGGATGAAGAAGAAAGAAAGAAAAAGGAAGCACATGCAGATGATGATGCTTCGGTAAATCAAGGGTTGGAGGAGATCCTCCTGAGCCTCCATCTTTTCCTTCAAGTTCTAGTTCTTCTTCCTCTGAGCATTCTCATCATTCTCAGCATTCTAACCATAAAGCCTCTTTTAAGAAACCATTATTAAAGCTTGATGTAAAGTTTTCCTTACTTATTTTTAATGGAGATGTTAATCCTGAAAAGATAGACAATTGGATCCGATTGGTTGAAGTATATTTTTTTTTTTAGCATATTAACGAAGAAGAATTTAAAGTGAAACTGGCTTCTCTTTGGTTGGAAGGCACCAATCTTGTATGGTGGGAGAGAAAGATACAAGACAAAAGCAAGTGTGGTAATCTTCTTTCCTCATGGTCAGAATTTAAAATAGATATAAGGAAGTAGTTCTATTCATTAGGTTATTTACTTAAAGCAATGATGGAATGGAAAACTTTGAGGCAGAGTAAAGGTCACATTGTACAAAGTTTCATAGAAGAATTTAGGAAGAAAGATCTAGCATTGAACATTCCTTTGGATTCTTACGAAACTTTAATGAAGTATATTGACACACTTCACAGTTATATTCATCATACTTTTTTCTTGTTTAACCCCACTAGCGTTGATGAAGTTTGTGTGCAAGCCACTCACATTAAGAACAGGGAGAAACATGTTCAAGAAGAACCCATGAAGAAACCTTCCAATTTCTCACCCAAGACTTTCAAGAAGTTTAAAAGGAAGGACAAGAACACTGCTATAGTAACAAGAGAAGGAGGGAAACCATCTTTCATTCATTTCAAGAAGAGCAGTCATGATGAAGAACACTTTTGGAAACTACATGCAGAAAATAAACCAAAACAGTTCAGTGGAAAGTGGAAGACGAAGATCGTTGCTACAGTGAAGCAAGATCTTGCTTATGAATCAATAGATGAAGGAAAGATCACAATGGTTGGAGTACAAGGTAAAGAATCTCTTCATGATAGTTCAAGTTCCAATGATTAATATCATATTGATGAACAAAAGAGGAATGAGTTATTTTATATACGAGTTGTATCTAAACATACAAAGATAGATATATTATTTGATCTTTGTTCCCGAGTAAGATTAGTATCTAAAGCACTTGTCAAGAAGATGGGTCTTGTAATGAAACCACATCCAAATAATTACCCGCTTGGTTGAGTATGTGAAAAAGAAAAACTTAATGTCACCAAACAATGTAGGATCATATGTGTTATTGCTTCCAAGTTGATTGATGAAGTGTATTTGGATGTTGTACCACTTGATATATGTGGCATAGTGTTGGGGAGTCATTATATTTATGAAAGAAAAGTAGTATTCTTTGGTCATGAGAACAAATACCACCTTTCTAAAGGGGGATTGGAATATATTGTTAGAGCTCACAACATGAGGGTAAATACAACACTTGTTAGTGCAGGAAAAATGAAAAGACTCATAACCACTAATAAGAGATATGTACTCATGGTCGTCAAAGAGAAAGATGTCAGGACGTCCAATACTTTCCAAGGGTGTGATTCATCTCATAAAAAAGAATTAATTGATATTGTTTCTAAGTATGATGATATTTTTCAGGAACCGGATGGATTACCTCCTAAGAGGGAAATCCAACATGAGATACATCTTCAACAAGATTCTCTTTTTCCTAATGTGAGCATGTATAGGTTGTCAGTTGTGGAGATGACATAGGTCAAGAAGAAGGTACAAGGCTTATTGGATAAAGGGGTCATCAGGCCCAACTCATCTCTTTGTGGTTCTCTGGTCATGATGGTGTGGAAGAAATATGGTGCATGGTGAATGTGTGTTGATTACCGGGCTTTGAATAAAATCACGGTGAAAAATCGGTACCATCTTCCTCATATAGATGATTTACTTGATCAATTGAAGAATGTTGTTTATTTCACTAAGTTGGATTTGCGTAGCCGATATCATTAAATCATTGTTGCAGAACATGATGCATGGAAAAATTCCTTTAAAACCAAACAATAATTGTTTGTGTTAGCACCAGAAGTCACCTCTAGATTGTAGCATAGGTAAGCCTAGTAACCATCCATTTTTATGTCACTAAGAGTAAATTTAAGGTTGTCAAATGGACGTAGGCCCAGGCATATATCGCTCTAACTCAGAAAATTGGATAAAGTATGCGCAAGCAGATGAGGCCTTGATCCAAATTCAGTCAGTGAGTTGTAGCAAGGGTGAGTAGGAAAAATATCTTCAAGACGAGGTGTAATGGTTTGCTATAGACATCAGGTCTTCCAACAACCATGTTAGGGTCCTAACTTGCACATAGGTAGACTAATATATTCAGATTTAATAAAGGTCAATATTAATAAGGCCTTTCAATAAAATAGAATAAGGCGGATGTAAGAAGACCTAATAGAAGCTTCCACTTCTAGAAGGATCTTCCTCTAGATGCTTCTCTTGATAGACATTTTGTATAAATAAGGGTTGAGGGTATGAAAACCCTGGCTTATAGATTATTGTAACAGAGTGTTGCTCAATTCGAGGTTTCCCCCTCGAAGAGGCCTGTGAACATTGCTTTCTGAATCAAAGTGCTATTTCTATTGTTTTTCTTATATCATTTCTATGTTATTGTGGAGATTATGCTGTATATTTTACTATTATTATGCCATTTCTAGCATTTTATTTCTGTTTTGCATATTTTATATATCTAGTATCTTGCAAGTGGTATCAAAGCACTTTCCTTGGCATAAATTGTGGGAATTTTTTTTTTAGAGATGTATTCCGGCGTCTTTAAACCGCATAGATCTGTTGTTATGCGCAAAAACCCGCAGTTGAGGGATTCATACATGCATGAAATACAAGTGGTTCTTAAGCGTGCATCTGTTGGCCACCCTTGTAACCCCTATTGGTACCCCTTCGAGTGGTAGCACATTAGACAACACCTGTGTACAGATCAGCCTAGATTTCCTAAATCCCTCTTTAGATAAACCTATCGGTCGCCGCACTGCTATAGTGTCACCGAGAACAAAAATCGGGAAGATACTCTCTAGTACCTGGGTAGTCAGGTAGTACAGCTAAGGGTACAGTCTATCCTCCTTAGTTAGTGCCCTGAGATATTGGGCCGAGTACTACTGTTGGACACTGCACATATATCAAAGAGCTATAGCACAGGGCAAACCCTTATCTGTAGAACCCTTGAATACCTAACCCTTGGGGGACAGAAACATAAACAAATTAAAAACAGACCAGATCTATTGTTGCGCAACTGTGTTTGGGTTGCCAAG
>SNQJ01S0206790.1:0-10244 GCA_010110895.2 Picea sitchensis
ATTCAAGAGGAACTTGACAAAGAACTTGTTGATTTAAAATAGAGACTCAATATAATTAGGGAGTTGCTACAGGAAAATGAGGAAACTCATAGACGAGGTTGGAATGTGAACAAGAAGGTCAAATGGCCTATTGTACAGTTATATGTAAGGAAGATGAGACAGATCATGAAGCACATATTGGATGCTTGGGTCAGAGAGGAAGAACTCGGGGAATTTGAGTACAATAATTCCTTGGAAGTAAGACCAGCAGTTCACTTTTATGAATCAGAGAAGGGAGTGATGCTTGGAGAGGAAGACGAGGTTCATAGTAAAAACCTCATGGAGAGCTTGGAAAGTTCATTCCAGCTGTAATGTCCCCCACCTCTTGATCAAGAGGTTTGGAAATACTTAGTGGTATATTCATCCCCACTAGACCATAGTCTCATGCAGCATGGAGAAAGCTCAGCTAACTCAATGTTATATTTTGAAGTTGACTTGGAAAAAGGTAAAAAGGGTAAAAATTAACTCAATGAAGAATTAGAATGTTGGAGGTTGAGTTAGGAGTTGAACATAAAGGTTAACTAACTAAATAGAGAAATATAATGGAAGTATAAAGGAAAGGCTAGGGCTCACCTCTCACGCATATTGGATATTATTGCATTTGGCTATTGGGCTCTTGAGCACACAGTTTTGAGGTTTTTGAGAATACAAACCCTAGAGAAAAACTCAGTGGTGAAAGATTCCACTCTTCCAACATGAATGCTACAACCTCTACCCATCCCAGAGCATAAATGGGAGAGCATCTCCATGGACTTCATCATAGGGTTGCTAAGGGCACAGGGTAAGGATTGTATCTTCGTAGTGGTGGACAGGTTGACTAAATTTGCACACTTCTTCTCCATTGCTACAGACTTCAGTGTAGCACAAGTAGCTGAATTATTCTTCAGAGATATCTTTAGACTACATGGTCTCTGAAAAACCATTGTTAGTGATAGGGATAGACAATTTATGAGCATGTTTTGGCAAGAGTTATTCAGAATGGTTTGTACGGCCTTGACCCCTAGCACTAGTTATCACCCTCAAAATGACGGGCAAACCGAAATAGTCAACAAATGGGTGGAAGGTTGCCTCAGGAATTATGTAGCAGGGCAGCAGAAGGCATGCGTGAAATGGATACACTTGGGGGAATATTGTTATAACACCACCTATCACATGTCCATAGGCATGACTCCATTCAAGGAATTGTACAGTTATGACCCGCTCTCTTTTGTAGAGATTGCTTTTGGTGATAGCATATCCCCGATGGTACAGGGTTGGGTGTAGCAGAGTCAGGACATCCTCAGAGATTTGAAGGATCATCTATAGAGGGCACAAAATCAACAAGGTCCAAGCAGACAAACACCGAGTAGAGCGTACTTTTGAGGTTGGTGACTTGGTCTACCTAAGGCTCTAACCGTACATACAAGCTTCGATCAAAAGGAGTGGAGCAGAAAAGCTCCAACCTCAGTTCTTTGGGCCCTACAAGATCAACAAGAAGGTAGGGGTCATGGCTTATGAGTTGGAGCTCCCACATGGTAGCAGGATACACAATGTTTTCCATGTGTCATGCCCGAAAAGGGCCATCGGCCAACACATCACCCCACTTGAGGTGCTGCCACCTCTAGATGAAGAGGGGAAATTGGTACTGGTGTCGGAGGAAATGTTGGAGGTTCAATAGAAGAAACTCTGGAGGAGAAGTATCAGAGAATACTTAATAAAATGGAAGGATTTGCCTATTGAATATGCCATGTGGGAGAATGAACATGTGATATGGGAAACAGGATTGGAATTGCTTGTGGGCAAGAAATTTCTAGCAGGGGAGACTGTAATGTCCCCTACCTCTTGATGAAGATGTTTGGAAAGACTTAGTGGTCTAGTCATCCCCACTAGACCATAGTCTCATGCAGCATGGGGAAAGGTCATCTAACTCAATGTTATATTTTGAATTTGACTTGGAAAAAGGTAAAAAAGGGTAAAAAGTAACTCAATGAAGAATTAGAGCGTTGGAGGTTGAGTTAGGAGTTGAACCTACGGGTTAACTAACTCAACAGAGAAATAGAATGGAAGTATAAAGGAAAGGCTAGGGCGTACCTCTCACAAATCTTGGATATTATTGCATTTGGCTATTGGGTTCTTAAGCACACAGTTTTGAGGGTTTTGAGAATACAAACCCTAGAGAACAACTCAGTGGTGAAAGATTCCACTCACCTTGTTCCAAGCTTGGTATCAGGGATGAAATACTCCACCCACACCATTCAATAGTATTCACAGGTACCATCAGTTATTCAGGAGAGCAGAAGGACGTACCCTTGAGGGTTTTCTAGCAGGGGGCACACCATTCCTTGGAGAAGAGTTTGATCCAACTTATTGACAAGGTCTATTGATATTCTAGCACCTGGGTATTACTTACAGGGCCTTTTCCATCATATCTGGAGTGTTTTGGGAGGGTCACTTCGGCTACATTATTATTTTCATCTTCGGGATGGTTTTGGGAGAAGGAGGGTGCAACTGTGATCTAGATCTTGTCAGTTTGAGGGGGTTACACCTCATATATGACCATGAGACTTCTCCTAGTGGTTTGTGGTAGACTGGTCTATCTTTCTATAGAGTTTCAAGGGATTTGGATGCTTCCTTCATCAATGTCGAATTATTGGGCACTTCAGGGTTTCAGGAGAGCACAGTCTTGATTGAGGATTCAGCAGTTTGGAGGAGTATATCTTGGCATCTGAGCTTGAGACTTCAGAGGGGGATTCTACTTGCCTCAATCTATCATTTGGTGGATTTTGGTGTTATTCTGAGACATCCTTCATCTAGGCCGAAATCTTGGTCTTCTCATCTCTTCAGCAGGACATGTCATCAGCCAGGAGGGTTTGGACGTGACCCTGGTTCTTCTTGAATTTATCTTCATTGCATATCCATCCTTTGGAGGCTTGTTTTGTATTGTTGGGAACATTTTGTAACATCTCATATATTATCTCTTGGAGCCATCTGATGTTATTCCAGATTTGCATCCACTTTATATTAGGTTCTTACTTTCCATAATAATAAAGGTCAGATCTATGCTTTTGGGTTCCATATCTTGTGTAATGGTTAGATATTGTATATGAATTGAGTTTATCTTCATATCTGTGCTTAATAACTGAATATAACCCTAAGGATGAAACTTGAGAGGACAACCTGCAAACATACACAAACAAACAAGTAAATCAGTGGTCAGTTAGTGTTCCAAGCACAAAAAATGGCTGAGGAACATTACACCAGCATAAGGAGAGGATGTTGGAGGCATCTAAAGAAACTCAGAAGACTCATGTTTTTAAAACTAATGAATTATGTGTGATTGAAGGTTATGAAGATAGGAAGCCACCAGAAGTTGTCATAAAAGATGAGTAAGATGAAGAAATACCTCATGAAGGCATAGAGGAGAAATAGGTCCAGAAATTTTTCGTATCAGAGGAAGAGACAATATTTTCTAATAGAAGTTGTGAAATGGAAGACCATGCATGCTTGAAGGATGCAAGTCTTGAAGAGGACAAATATGTGAAGAGAACAATGAGTTGGCTTGGAGATACTTTAGCTAATAGTGAAGTACATGGAATCTTGGAAAGGGTTATGCAAGACAAAGATGCAAGCATGGAACTTGCCAGAGGAAAAATGACACTAAATGATGGTTATACTGTTGAATATTATTGGTGCATGATCATGGAGAAATTCTTACAAAAAGGTATAAAGTGTTTACTGCAAATCTGTCATTTTAATAAAATCGAAGAGTAGAATTTGTTTGAGCAATCATGGAGACTAACCATAAAGATTAGGGATATGCATTATTGGGTGCATAACTTTTTATTTAGTAATTAGTGTTCTCTAGAAGTTGAGGACAGATAGAAGTGTGAAGACAAAGAGATCGCAGCATCCATAAAATATTTTGTGGAAATTTGCAGTAGATAAATTGTAGCAATGGTGTGTACAAACAAAAGGCAATACTGGACATTCAATTGGTCGAGTTATGGAGAAATTTAATGAATATTTTCATATGGAAATACCATAGGAAGAAGAAGAAGAGTAGCGTGCTATTACAATTTCTTAAATCAAGCAAGGACTTTGCACAACAGCAAAGTAAGGTATGGGATCATGGAAGGTTGCAGGCAACAACAATTCAACAGTTGGATAGCAAGGTGAATGAGCAGTAGCGTAAGATTTGGGATCCTGGAAGATGGTGGACAATAGTCATGCAACATAGCATTTGGACAACATCGGCAGTGGGATTAAAGGAGACATAAACAAATGAAGACTCGTGATCAGTAGATCATGAAAAATTTTAACCCTGGGAGTCTGATGCAGGAGCATTTTCCCTCCTAAAATCAACCATGTTGATTAGGCCTTAGGGGTCTTTTAGTTTACCAAGGGAGTGGGTTCCCTAAATTAAATTGTTGTATTTTCCTAAGTTTTAAATTGGATTCTAGAAGGATTTTTTTAGTTGGAGTGAGATTTATTTGAATGTAATTGAATCTACCTTTTGAAGCATATCTCGAGAGTTTGTAGAGATATAGAAATATATTAGGATAAATTAGGATATTGTGGATCTGAGGTATCTTAGGAATTTGTTATGGGAGAGATTTTAGGATCTGAACCAAATTTTGGTATCATAATCCTTTCAATTTAAATGTTGTAAGATTAAGGGCATTTGGTCAGGGAACTAGACATGAGAATTAGACAGAGGGAGATAGAGGGGAGATTAGAGGAGTGTGAGTCAAAGAGGCCTAGTGTGGCCAAAGGCTTACAAAGGCCAATGAATTGTAATATCAGGACAGAGTAGCCAGAGGGGTTTATGTTGAAAACCTATGTACAGTGGATGTGTAAATGATTAATAGAAATAACATTGTTTTACGTGCTATATTGACTTGGCATTCCTTTGTCTGTCTGTAACGATTTATGGAGTTATAAACTCGGGATAATTGACCGACATTTAATTTCCTGTGTATTATAAATTCTTCTAAATCGTGGGTCACTGGTTCCACATCAAGTCATGGTTAAATATGCAAATAAAGGAGATAGATTGCAATTTGATCATCGATCATCAAATGAGATCGATGATCCTGATCATAAGAAAATCAAATCGTAGAGGGTCGAGTTTCAGTCTTTGTACGGGTTATCATATTTGAGATGAAATCTTTTGAGGAATAATAACCATTATATCAGGTTGAGTTTAGTTTGTTTTTTTAAAGGGGTAGTTGAGATTATATCAAGGTAAAACCCTTTCCATATCGACGGTTGAGATCGAATGGGTACTTTGTTGTATCATCAGAAGATTGTTAGTCAGGACCTAAGGCTCACTTTAACTTTGCCGACGACGATATAACTCTCGGATCGTCGAGACTTTGTTATATTGGGACTCAAGTTTCTTATAGGATCACTGACAATGATATCCAGTTGGGATCACCAATGAGGACACCTTGTGATCGTCGACAACGTACATGCTAGTTGAATGAGTCAAAGACAATTATTTGCTCAAAGGGAATTAAATAAATGGCATGGAAGGGGGACACATGTCAGTTGATTGTTCGGAGTAGAATGAAGACCAAGAATCAATGGTGAGGATCTATTTGTATTGAACTAGATCCATGGTTCTCCAAGAATGCATGTGGTGGTAATCATCGGGGTCATCCAAATCGTTGGAGGCTTACCAGTCGGAACATGGTAAGAGTGAAAATCATGTTAGACGACGACGACTATAAAATTAAGGCAATCTTCAATCCAATCGATGGTGGGAAGTGATCGGAAGAGAGATCGATGGTGGAGGTTTATAGCCCGATGAGCTAAGAGAAGATTATCTAAATCAATAATGAAGAGTTGATCAGGGAAGAATAACGACGGCGAGGATCTATACAAATATGAACCAGATCAACAGTTCAGGAAGAAGGCTCATGGCAACATTCTGTTGGAGCGAAAGTTTAGAGTGGCCTCTAGTTTTGTTGGGTCGAGAAATTTAAGTCCTGTGTGTATCTGATCCCTAGTAAAATCACGTGGTGATGCATATGTCGTTAGGTCGGACTAGCTAAACATTGAAGTGGCTCCCTAAAAAAAAGGTATCGATGACGATGACTTAAGCGCTTGGTTCTAGTTGGTGTTCGTATGGACAATTAGTGCCAGTATATATCAGAACCGAAACAGTCAGAGAGGTTTTGTAGCATGATATCTCCGATGAAGAAAGGGGTCGATGATGGCATTTATCCATTGATCATAGCCAAGGTCATATGAATGGTTTCGCTTAGATTTTAGCAGTCGGGTTTAGAAGGTAAGGTTAGCACCATTTCATGAGCACTAAATTTTAAGCGCCTTTGAGTGAAGGAAATGTAATTTAGGACTGGTGTATAACACAATAATGAATAACTCTATGAAAGGAGGATTTTGGGCACGCGATAAGTTATTGAGAGAGCACAAGTGTTGTAGCACAAGTGGAGTTATGTTCTAACTCTGCATATTGTGGGTTTTGACTAGGAAGTTGCTATCATAATTCCACTCCATCTGGCTCATCACCAGAATGACCCACATCCTCTCCTCCTCCTCCATGTGTTTCACCATCCACCAATCCTCCTCCTTCTCCTCCACACATGTCACCATCCACCTATCCTCATCCTCCTCCTCCTCCTCCACATGTGTCATCATCCACTAATCCTCCTCCTTCTCCTCCACATGTGTCACCATCCACCAATCCTCTTCCACATGTGCCACCATCCACCGATCCTCCTCCTTCTCCTATAAATGTGTCATCATTCACTGATCCTCCTCCTCCTCCTCCTCCTCCACATGTGTCACAATATATTGATGTTGTGGACGCTATGTACACATTGGGTGTTGTACAACTTAATCTTGGTGGAAAGATGTATGAGATTCTACTTTCGACATTGCTTTCTGACATAGGTGTTGATAGACCCTCTACCTCTGGTAGTAGAGGCATCAATACCTCTGGCTCTGGTGGTGGACCTAACTATATTTGACTTGGCATGTATATTGATTGTTGTATATTTGACTTGAGATGTATGTACAACATGTTTATTTATTTTGATGCATAGATGTATATTTGACATGTATATTGATATGTATATCGCTCATGTATATTATGTTTTTTCATATCATGTTGATGTTGTTGTTGTTTGATTTATAAAATGTATTATGAGTATGCTAATGATTATTATTATTAATGATTTCTTTGTTTTTAAATTAAATTAGAGATGCATCGCCCCTTTAAATGTATAATTGTCATACAATGTTTAACTTTAATTTTATGAAATCGTTTAACTTGGATTTTGATGGAAAAAACTTAAAAACATTAATGTCATATAATGTTTGACTCTTCTTCAAGATGAAATGTTTGTTGTCGAGCAAGATACAATATCTTGATTAAAAGTGTTTACAAACAAAAATACATAAATATAATGAGTGAAATGATTGTGATTTGAATAATTATGTCGTTTTCATATATGTAATAATAACATTATAATATAATTATTCACTAATAATAATGATGATGTAATAATAATGTTGTTTTATTAATTTGTATAGAAGCCTTAATGTTTATAGAAACCTTAAAAATATAGAAATTTTAAGGTTTCTATATGTCGGTTTCTAAATTTCTAATGTTTATAAAAAAAAATTAATAGAAACATTAAAATTTTATTATAGAAACCTTGTAATAATTTTACAAGAATAATACTTCGAAATGGATTAATTGTTTACTTAGAATTGGCAAAGGTTTCTATACTTTTAGATAAGTATGGATCCTTAAAATTTTCCTTAATTGTGACTAGGCTCTAGAAAAGACTCTTTTAGAATTTCCATGTCCTTCCTATATTGACATTTATTTGAAGGAGAATATAAAAATAATGATTAATATAAGCTTATATGTTTAGAAAACTAAAAGATGGAGTGGAATAGGCGAAGGCCATGATAGTTGCACTAGTTAAGGTTGGGAATGTCATCGAAGTTCATAATGCCAACACCACGAGTGTGATTCTAGAACTCATAAATGTTGCAAGAAGTTATTTTGTTGGAATTGTCCTTAGAAGTTCCATCAAAGTAAGTATATATTTATATTAATTTTGAATTTTTCAAACAGTAAAAGTTTTAAGGTTTGATTTTTTAATATCATCATTTTTTTTAATAATATACTTTAAAATAAATCTTTACTATTGTATTATATGAATACATCATCAACTTTGTGATATCTCAATTAATGCTTAGTAATTCAAAAGTTAACATAAACATATGTCAATACAATACAACATAAATTTCCTATAATAAACAATAAAAATATATCAAAACCACATTTTATGCTTGTAGTATTTAATGTATTTTCAATATGGTGGTTGTAAATGGTTGTTAACTTTTCATATCGAACATTATAAAATAAAGAAAAAAAAAACGTATTTGTCCAATTTATAGATACCCATAATAAAATGGCACATCCACAATATAAATGTCGAAACAAAACATTTACATATCACTCTTTGTTGCCATCACTTTCATTATCTTCCTCACTTGGAATTATAACATTATTGTTCTCAAAAAGATGTTTTGATCTCAGATCATGTCCCAGTATGAACCACCAATCCCCATCCAAAACATATGGGTAAAAAAACATTTGGTTGCAGTGTTTTGTAAAACATAATGCTCCTTAGTTTCAACCCCCATTTTTTTAGAGTGATTACATATTATCCCACTATCATGATCTTCCTTTACATTTTTTCGATTGAAGGTATCCCACCACTTGCAACTAAAAATAACACATTGAAAAGATGAGTAGTCCACTTGCATGATCTCTTGTACCTTTCTAATGTAACCTACCTTCCCCTCTATTAGGTTTTGATAACGATGGCTATCACGACTAGATTATTTGAACTCGACCTCCACTCCACAATCTTATGTGATGTGTCCATCATCGACATCCTAAGTGTGAAAATGATGTCCATGTTCCCACATAGATGGGAACGAATGCACCTATAAAAATGTGAACAAAGGATGATGTCATATGTCTAATAACCTGAGCATTAATAAAAAATAACACATGTTACAATTCAAATGTGCAATATTATAAATTAAACATGGTACTCAGAAAGGTTATTACAAAGTTGTTGCACATGATCCCTATGTTTATTGTATCCATCTCTTCTCCATGTGGATTACGACAGAACATGAAATATTTATTGGTAATTTGATTAGCCACCCAACTGTTGGGATAGGTTTTTGGCATATTTTCTATTAGATGATCAAGATGAGGCATGCTTCTACCATTCAATCATCTGAATGTCTTCCTATCACTGTCATGTTTCCTTATTTTCTCTTCATACAACGTGACCCATGGTTGTGTTTCCTCTGCATTATAAAGAATGAATTTATTGATGGCGTCAATTTCTAAATTCATTGATCTATACAAGAATTCAAAATGAATAACATGAGATCAAATATATGTTATCGACTTCAGTGTAAACAGTTTCTCTGTACAAATTTAAAAAAATATAAGTGAATTATTGATCCAAATTTAATGAGCAGAACAAAATGAATACAAATTATTAAAAGATGCTTAATACAGAATAACAGATATACAGTAAAACTGGTTTTCTATTCAATAAGGAAATAAGTTGAAACTGTAAAATGCAACGGAAAACAAGCTTGATGGAATGGTGGTGGCTTATCTCTGAGAAGAGATGTGACAATTTCTCTCATTCACAAGAAGATGATTACAATGAGGCTCTGAAAGCCTTTTTATAATAAACAGGAATGTCAAAAACCCTAGACATCCAAAAACCTAACCCTAGGAGATTGTTGAGGAAAAGATATGAATGATCTTACTCAAGCATTTTCAGACTCTTCTTGGCTAAAGAAAAGTAGACAGGAATATCACCCTATGTTTATAGCCAACAAAAATAACATCCTAACTCACAATTATTAATTACGAGTGCTTAGGCTAGTCTTTTATCAATAAAAAACTTGTTGGAAATTTACCTTTTATGCAATTTTCTGAACATATCAGTTGCTGAAATAAATGTAAAGATAGAAGTAAAGTCACCAAGATGATAATCAAGAAAGATGAGACATAAATCAATCCTTTATTTCATTCAATTTCACCAAAGAGTCATTTTCTTTACAAAATCTCATGCAGAAATTTTGGACCAAAGTCAAACTTAGACATCCCCGATGGAACATACAAAAGGACCTCTGACAGAAAACCA
>SNQJ01S0206791.1:16346-30530 GCA_010110895.2 Picea sitchensis
CTTTCGGCTTTCACCAGCTGCTATTTAACTGCTGTGCTAGTTATATCCATATCTATTAACAGTTTTCATTAATAAAGTGAAGAAAAATTAAAGAAATAAATTTCATTAAAATCTATATATAATCTTTTTTTATCTTTATATCCATCTCTAATTGAACTCATAACTTTCATATCTATTCTATTAACAAATTGAACTGGTAACTTTCATTATATATTCATATCTCATAACTTTCATCAAAACCCTTATAGATCCAGATTGAACCCATAGTTTTCATTAACAGATTGAACGCTTGAGAGATTAGAGGCATAAATTTCATTAAAATCTATCTATAATCTTTTTCTATCTGTATATCCATATCTATTACCTATGTCTTCGAATTCGTGCAGGTGAAAGAAGCGAACTGTTTTCTGGTTAAAAAGTGGTTAAGAACCGCTAAGAGATGGGATCAACAAGGGAACCTGGTTCTGGTAGGCAGACGAGTACCCTAAGATATGTGATTTGAAGGGAACAATGTGATTTGATTAACTGAAGAGCCATCACTAAAGTCATAGCCGGAAGAACATTACTCAATGCACACGCGGAGATTTTAATTTCAAACCCAGGTAGTAGAAATTCTGGTCGATTACAGGCCTGAAGACATGCATTCAGAATATTGCATATTAAATTAAAATGCTCCCCAACAATTTTCATTGACTCAATCGAAAATAGAATGGAGGGGATGATTCTGTCAAGAGAAGATGGAGACCTGAACTTATGAAATCAAGCATACCCTAACAAACCGAATACAAAAAATTGGCAGAATATGGAAAAAGTGAGTTTGGGTCGACTTTCCTGTAATTAAATGGAAGTTAGTTAACACATGAGCTGATTACCTAGCTAGGTATCGAGCGCAGAGGTTGTTAAGAGAAGTTGTAAGGACATCCATGAATAGAATAGCTTTACCTTTCAATGAAGAAGGCAAAAGGAGCAAGGAAAACCGTAGCAGCGGCGTGCCTGTACACTACCAGCACAAAGTGATTCATCCCTCTGTGAAGAGAGATTCTAGAGATAACATTCATGCCCGCATATCCAAACTGGAAAGATATGATCGCTACATAAGGTTTTGATTTCTCAATTAACTTCCCCATTGATATTCACATGAAAAACCTCCGAAACACCGCCACCCCTCCCTTCTCTATCTCCAAATTGCCGATGCAGAGTGAGGACGGGAGCTGCACCTCTAGTCCTCTATGCACTCGGAAGTAATTAACGTTAAGGACACCGGAGGTTTCATAATGCACACTATTTGCACTCATATTTATAGATGAACAAAAACCAAGTGGATATAATCTACCAATCCATAGTGTTGACGTAACTTAATCGCAAGAGCAACCGCCACGAATAAAGGGCAATTACTGATGATAGCTCTACGGAGGAATTTTCAGTTCCACATACCACCCCGTATAATATTCGACAGGTCTATTTGAAACAATAATAAAGTAGTGGCAGTGGATGGTGAGTCAGTTTAAAGTACATACGTCAAGAAAGCAAAACGAGGATATGTGCACAAGTACCTATAGATGCGATAGTCGGTAGTAGGGTGGTTGATTAGTGGGCATTTAGTCTTCATTTGATAATTTATTTTCTAATTTTGTGATACCTCAATGTTTCTTAGAGTAAAAGAAAGGACATGTAGATGAGAAGTCTAAGCATGTAACGGATGAATAAAAAATATAGCAGAGATAAAGTGAAGTTGGCAAAAAGCACATATTCATGTCATAGCTGTTCTGATGGCTTTCTTTCTGTATGGGATGCGGAGACTAGACCACGTAGCAGGTGAGAGGTTTGCATAATGAGGTGACAAAGTTAATGTTTTGAGTAACGGGGAACAAGAAGTACATATCTATGTTTATGTTTATATGACTGATTTCCATACCAGTGGGAAAATGGATATCTATGTCATAATAATTTCCATATGACACATCGTTGAAGAATTTTAGTTCACTTTATAATAAATGTATATATAATTAAGAAAGATGATCACAATATGCGCAATATAGTCAAGTCATTATCATGAGCTTAAAAGTGTTTTTTAATAACTATAAAATCAGTTCAAGCACAACCATATGGTATTGATAATTACAAAATCAATTAAAATAGAAACATATAATATTCATTACTATGCAGATTGGAATATATACCCTGGTCATGCTCTAGTAGTGGAGGAATCAGAATGAATTGTCGATTAAGAGAATCTCGTGATGAATGGACAATAATGGTGAACATGTCAATAGTGTGGAACAATGGCCTTCTTCACACATTTCATGTGACCAACACTGTTATGTCATGTTTAGAAGGATTGAATTAAGACTTATTAAAAAAAAAATAAAGAGTGGATGAGAGAATTTTAAAGTTTTTGATAAGTATGATTACTTATTAAAAAATTATAATATTCATTTTTCTTAATTTTGTCATCTAAACTCTCTCTCTAATTAGAATTATCTCATTAATCTGAAGTGAATAAGAATATTGATCTCAAACTTCAAACTATTTCGTACTTAGTTCAATATTAGTTTTCTTTTATTAGTCTTTGTTGAAGGTTTGGACTATAACACTTTAACACTTTATTCATAGTTGGCTATTCATTAGTTTGTCTTGGCAATACATATGCTTAACAATTTTTTTTTTTAATATTTAAATTACTTTTATTAAATATGTGATTTATTGATCAATTCTATGTGATGTGAAGTGTAATTATGTCAAGTATTTGATTTTGAAAGATCTTATAATAGAATTTCCAATTATAGTAGTAGTGAAGATTGTTCATTTATAGTAGTTGTTGACAAATCATTGCTCATGGAGACATTGCTATTACATCTTGACTTATTGGTTGAGTCTTTTTTAAATAAGGAGGAGTTGTAAAAAGGACACACAATGAATTCCTAAATAAAAATCCATATTAATGTGGCCCATGTCCATATCACCATTTTTTTTTTTATAGGCCATAAATTAGAATGGTGTATGGATGAGCTTCTACTTATGTTTGAATGAACCCACAAAGATATATGAAATGAAACTTGTTTCTTTATTTTTTCACTAGTAAATTTTTTCAAATTTTGAACAAGAGTCAAGTGATGGATTTTTTAATATGACATGTTGTAAATGTGGTCTTCTATAAACAAATACTAGAAAAAATAGATTTCTTTGTTTCCTATAGAAGGTATATTAAGATGAAGCTACATGTTGTTGGAGCAATTAACTCTTAATTGTCTTATGCTTAATATTTGATATTCCTTGTCATAGAATTTATTAGTTATTGTAATCCATGTTTTGTTATATCTAGATCCTATTTATGTGTAAGGTTGAGAGGTTATCTCAAGTAAATGGATTTTATGGATAAAATATCCTATCTATCTTAAGTCAAAACTTAATGTATTTATATTGATTGAATAATAGAATACTAATTGATTTGTGTGTGCAATTATTTTCTAAGTTGGTGTAACTCCCTTACAAGAAAACTAGAATATGTTTGTTTAAGACTTAATTTTTTGTATGTACATAGTAGAATAAAATGGACAACTCAGTGCATATTTGGTTCTTTGGCACAGGTTCCACATACTGTTGGTTGAATCTATTACCTCTTCCAACACATTTGTTGTGCAGATGAAGCATAAATTAACCAGATTTAAATGGCACAAATTACAACAAAAATACAACAAAAATCACACAAATTAACTCAACAATTTTAAGTGGTAAAACCCCATATAGGGAAACATCCACGTGACAATGATATTCAGTTTGTTTATCGTTCAAGGGAAATATTACATCAACTAAACCAAGCTTATCACTCACACTCAACCTCCCTTTGCATCTTGGCTTTACATTGATTTATAACATCTCTTCATGATTTATAAAACCGATTACATTAATGTCGATCCCAAAAATGGGTGAATTGTTTCAATAAGAAATTGATTTAAAGGAGCCACTAAATATACTACAATCCACAAAATCGTGGGAAATGGGTTGAGATATCTCAACAATCTCCACCTTGACAACAATTTACTTGAATATCATGTCCAGTTTATTCATCACCTATGTTGCAAGCCAAGATAATCCAAGCATCGTTGTAGCTTCTCTAATAACACTGGTTTCATGAACACACATGTATGATTTTCTATAATATGGATTTTCTCAGGAATCACTCCACGTCCAACATGTCTTTCAAAATAATGCTTTGAGACATATGTTAAGGTAGATCTCCTCCTATACAAAATACCTAAAACATCTAAATTACAATTATCACAGATTAAGTCACTGTAACCATTATAGGTGACACTTGTGCCTCTAAAACTCTGAAACACCCATTTCAGTGCCCCACTTGAATTTTCCATGTGTCTGAAAACATCAACTGAATGTAAAATATATTGTCTTAATCATTTCATCACATACAACAGACCGCCTACTAAATTGACACATGGTATACAAGACATAACATTTTATTCTTTATAAACAAGACCTAAACTTGAAGAAAACTTGTAATGGAAAGCAGCAAGGATATTACCAGGTTTCAAAATATTCACAATGAACTTCATGAGTATCGATTTTTGTTGTGATAACCATAACTTACCAGGTATACTGTCTTTTTGTACTTCTGTGCTGAATTGGTTTTTTGTTGCTCCTTGATCCTTCATCTGAAATGTCCTGTCCAACTAAGCCTTCATCTTACTGATCTCAACCATGTTTCGGCTTGAAACAAGCATATCATTAGTTAATAGCATCATGATAGTGAATTTATTATAAACATTATATTCATACTTACCACTTGAAAATTTTTGGCTCACCATGAAGGATTCATCTTCTACAGTTATTTGGGTACCATCAGGCGATACAATGAATCCTCTAGCATGCAAAAAAATCTTTCATTGCAATATTGAACAATCCCTTATGGTTGTTCCACACACATTATATCTCTGTTAACAATGATTTTGTGGGAAATAGTATCCCACACTCTACATCCCTTTTCTACATCATCATAACTAGGAGAGATATAAAACAACAAGGAATTCATAAACAATGATTCTAATTCTAGAAATGATTTACAGCTTACCAGTACTTGCAATTATGTCTTGCTCATAACGTTGTTGATTCTTCCATAAACAAGAATATACATCT
Source organism: Picea sitchensis (assembly GCA_010110895.2). Taxonomy (NCBI): domain Eukaryota; kingdom Viridiplantae; phylum Streptophyta; class Pinopsida; order Pinales; family Pinaceae; genus Picea; species Picea sitchensis. The sequence goes on from SNQJ01S0206791.1 coordinate 21,498, forward strand.
GTCACTTCGGATACCACTTCAATACCACCTTCCAACTTATAAAGGTTATCAACCTTTGTTTCCTTCTTCACTATTAAACTTCCTTTCGACAATTTGAATGCTCCACCTTGAACTGTATAAATATAAATACCATCCTATATGCTTGGACCATGTTGGTGGAGGAACGTCCTCCGATTAATACAATGTTTATTAAGACAATGTTTATTTAGAGCTCACTTTCGTTTTTAATTAAACGCAAGGTGTGAAAATCGAATTTCTTTTTTAATGGAGATGATATATAAGGTTTTTATTTTATAAAATTATTTTAAGTGGATGTATTATAAAGGTGGATGAATTATAAAAGTATATTTGAGGTTGATGAATGTTTTTTGGTAAACGTTTTAAGCTTTATATATGTTAAATATTTTTAAATCTTTATTTAATATTTGTGTTAAACCTTTTTGGTTCCACTTTAAATCAAAGGCTGTATCTCCACATTTAAAGAGCTTAGATTATAATTTGTGGTATTTGGAGCAATTTTTGAAAATGGATAAAGTTCAAAGCTAGAAGCCTGAAGTGGAAAAGTTCAATGAAAAACAAAAACGAGCTTTAGAAGCTCAGGATGCGAGAAAGGGTGCAAAAAGCATTGGAAGGCATGACAAAGAAACCAACAAGAATGAAGAATGGGAATATCTTGATACAAAAGAAATTAGTACCATTCATTTATGTTTCGATAATGAAGTTTTGTTTAATAGCGTAGGAGAGAATATAATATAGCCTTATGGAGCAAGTTGGAAAGTTTATATATAATGAAGTTCTTAGACAATAAAATTTTTCTTGAAGAAGCAATTATATAGTTTGTGAATGAAAGAAGGTACAAGAGTTTTTGACCATTTAAATATCTTTAATACCCTTATAGTTCAATTGACTAGTATGGAAGTTAAATTCCAATATGCTTTGAAGCATAAATTAACCTAAATGACACAAATTATAGCAGAGAGACAACAACAATCACACAAATTAACACAACAATTTTACATGGTAAAATCATCGAGGAGACAATGATATTTGGTTTATTTATCACTCAAGGGAGATATTACATCAGCTAAACCAGAATTATCATTCAAACTCAACCTCCACCTTTGCCTCTCAGCTTTACATGAATTTATAGTAGCTCTTCAGAGTTTATAAATTTAATTACATTAATGTGGATCCCAAAAATAGGTTAATTGTTTCAACAAGATATTGATTTAAAGGATCCACTAAATCATCTATAATCCAGAAAATCGTGAGAAATTAGTTGGCATATCTCAACAAGATTTACAATAGTTTTGTGAAGAAATTGATAACTCGAGCGTGAACATGCTATGTGGCTAATAAGTGTGCATCCTCCCTCCAGTGATCAAGCATTTTGGGATGAAATTACATGGGATTTGAATCTACTGTTAGTCAACCTAAGTCCATGACCCTTTGATTCAAGTAATGTTCATATCATAGTGAGCGTTGAATATTGTTGTTGCCTCTATAATATGATATCGTTGTTTAAGTGTATATGAAAGAGGAATGGTGCATGTATGTGATTCATATTTAAGATCTCAATTTGTTTTGTGATCTGATCATAGATCTACAAAATGATTTGTTGTACATTGTGGTTGAAGGATGATTTATGAGTTTTTGAAATATATATATATGCAGGTAAGGAAACAAAATGGTGGTGGCTATTTTGAGAGGATATTTGAAAGAATAAGAGGATGAAATCATATTAAGATTTTAAAAGATTTTGTTAATGTATTAGATTTTTTTTTTTTGTTTCTTAGATATGTGTGCATCATCTCTCCAATTAATGAATAGCTTATTTTTCTTAATGAATTCAACTAGATATGAGTGTTGGAAACGAACTATTAGGTTGTGACTAAATTGCAAGATCGAATTTTGGATACATGCAATATCTAGACTGCTTTACTATATGATTACCAAATACAACAAGCTATGTATTTCTAAATATGGAAGTATGCCAATAGAATGATTCGGTATCTAGACTTATTTTCTAAAAAATATAATGATATACGTATTTTGGCATATAGAAGGATATAGAAATTTTATCTTCTTTGTGCTCTTGTTTGAATTTATCGAACAATTCTATTTGTATAATTGGCAATATATGTTTTGGATGTTCTTCATATTGTTTTCATGCTATTCTTCGTCGCAACAAATCCCTTGTATGTGGTGAAACATGAGACTCTATCAATCAACAATTACGAGCTTATTCTTTAACCTTCTATGCAAGTTTATTTTTGTAGGGTGATCTAGAAATAACTCACCAACAAGCAAGTTCATCATTTGCATGTATTTTCAACCGAAATTTGATATGTTTGTACAATGTTTTTCTTGAGGTTCCGAGCTTTTGCATCATGTGTTGTATCAAACGATATTTTATATTTCCTAATGAAATAGTTGTTGTTTGTATCACTCTACATGCAATAGTGACATCTTTTTCTCAAGATTTTTCAAAAGTTTTTAATACACTAGTTATATTGTCAAAGGCATTCTGTCTCAACTTTGTATCTTTTGCCGACTTTTGAATCCCCAATAATGATGTAGCTTATTTTAAGATTCTTGAATTGATTAGACACTAAAAGTTGAGCTCGTACTGTTACTAATTCATATTTGAAAAAAATATTATACATATTCATAACACAATATCTTATATAATTATTAACTTATTTCTTCCCAAATTTGTGAGTATAAACATTTTCTAATATTTCATCATCAATGTTGATAGATTCTTCAACATATTTCAATTTAAAGTTTATATTAAAAAAGAAAACCCAAACATATTCACTAAACTATATACAAGTGTCCATCTAATATTATCTAGATTTATGTACATACCTATAGGTGATTCAACTTCTTCTTCAATTTTGGTTTCAACGACTTCATCGATGTTATGAGACAAATCTATTTATGTTTTTTGAAAAAAAACAAATCCGAATTACAATTAATTATATTTTAAACAATAATTTAAATAAATGAATTCTATACCTTTAATATAGATAATATGTACATGAAGATACTTGGTTGGACTTTTTCTTGTTGAAAATCTCTATTTACATCATCATAGTTTCTTTCTTCAATATTTTCACGTTCTCGTTTATTTTTTCAATAATGCTCTTTCCTTTGTTTGTTGTGGTGAGTTTCTTCTCGAGTGAGATCAAATTTTCTCTTGCGCAAACTTTTGTTTCCCATGAGTATAGTTATGTGTAAAAAAAAATTAAAAATCAACATTTTAGAATAGTCTCAAAAAAAGTTAATTGTCACAAAAAATATTAAAAAATAATATCAATAATTTTATGTTCAACATCCTTCACATTGAAAAAATGTTCAACAAAGCCTTCAATATATATATATAAAATTGCATTCAAAACATCAACCACCATTTTCAAAACAACGAAAAATATGATTCAAACATTTTCTTAGAGGCTCCACATATGCAAAACCATGAAATGAGTGAGTTAATTGTGTTAAATTGGTTCAACTGAAAGTGTATTTATAAGATTTGGCACCAACTAAAACCAAACGACGTGTCCCTTCATTTTTTTTTCCGACCGATAGAATTCTCTCACCCACCTTTCGATCAAAACAAAAATGTTTGGCCGAAACACAAGGAATTCTTCTTTTTTCTATGGATTCCATTAGAAAAATATATTTTGACCGAAAAAAATACTTTTCATCTGAAAGATTCTTTTGGCCGAAAACCTGTGAATGTGAGTGTTTGTAGGAACCTGAGAATTCCATCCATCTTGCTTAAACTTTGGAGGTTGCAAACTCCTACAAATACTCATAATTTAGTTTCGAAATCGATACCACCATTTGCAAAATCGAATCTACTTTCTATGGATATAATTTATTTTCATTTTCATTATTTTTTATCTAATTTTATATAACTTTATGAAAAAAACACTGCATAATATTTCCAGTGACTGGTCAACTTTAATAAATTCTAGAAATTAAAATATCCATCCGTTAAATTCAAAATTGTAGTCATAAGAAAATAGAGTCTTTGTAGATTGTTGCAATATATTTCATTTGTTAAAAAAAAAAAGTTTAATAATAGATACATTGTTGGGGGAAAACATAACTCATTATCATTCCTTTCATTTTTAAGGAACATATTGTGAAGCAATTTCCAAATTGACATATCAAATCTCAATAAAACTAATTTGAAAAATAGTCGGTAGAAAGCTAACAAAACTCTTCACAAGTTTTGTTTTTACAGTAAAGTGAAATTATAAATAAAATAAAAAAAATACTTTTGTATATCGGGAGTTGAAGAACTTGTGAAAATATAGTTTTGTTTCTCATAAAACAAGAAACTAGACACCCATGTTCATGATTTTACCCTTCAATGGAAAATGTTTTCACTAAAATATGCAATGTCAACAGGGATGATTGGGAATTGAAGATACCAACAATATTATGGGCGTATAGGACCACATGTAAGAAGTTGACAGGATAGACACCATTCATATTGGTGTATGGCCAGGAAGAAATGGTGCCATTAGAATTTATGATACCCAATTTGTGCATAGAAACAATTACCAACATGGAATAAAGAGGTTAAATAAAGGATAGGTTAAGTCAACTAATAGAAATGGAAGAGGAGAAAATTCTGGTAGGATTTCACCAGGAAGTACAGAAAGAAAGAGGCAAGGCCTGACATGAGAGACATATTAAAAAGAAGAATTTTAAGGAGGGAGACCTAGTCTTTCTCTATGGTCCAGTAATTTTTTCCAACACCCTAGTAAGTTTAGAATGCATTGGATAGGGCCATATGAAGTAAATATTGTCACAGATGGCAGATATGTACAACTAAAAGACTTGGAAGGAAAAGAAATGAAAGTAATGATCAACGCTAGTCAACTGAAATTGTATAGGGACAATCGACCTAATAAACCTTAAAAGTTACAGTGCATTGAGAAATGCATGTATATAGTGTACTATAATAGATATTAGTAAAGAAAACTCATAAGAAGGAAGAAAAAAGTAGAAAAAGAAGAAAAGGGAAGAAAAAAGTAGAAGAGAAAGAAAATACAAAAATATTGGGGAATATCATGGACATCAGTTACTAATATTAGCGTGAGAAAGAGAAAAACTGATCCCATGCAGCATATGCTTGACTAAAAGAAAAAACTGTGCACTAAGGAAAAAGTCACAATACAAACATACGACACGCCGAAAATGTACAACGCACCATAGAACAAGCGAACGATCAAAAAGGAAAAAAATGATCGTCACGGTAAAAAGGCGCGAATTGGGAATTTATGAAACTCAATGAAGCATACTCAAAAATATTCAATAGATTAATAACAACCAAAGAATATTCTTGGAGAAGATTCATGGAATTTATGATGCCCTCTATATAAAGTGAAAACACGAACAAGGTAGGAGATCATAGAATTCGAAGCTCAATCAATGAAGCAATAATTACCCATGATGGAACCCTTGAAGGTCAGTGCACCAAGCTAAACATTAACAAAAACATGCATTAGTATTAGGTCACCACAGAGGAGGAACAAGAATTTACACAAAGAGAGGGAATTGTTGATGTCGACACAATTCCTTCACCACAGGTCAAACCAGTGAGTGACACACTCATAGAAGAAGAAGAGAAATCCCCGATGACGACTGTGATGGATATCAATTCACACGACAGTGTGCAGAGACATGAAACTTTAACCACGGGAAACCCACCGCAACCTTCCAAGGCTAAAAAAGTCCACATAACGAAAGGTGGGGACAATGAAAGGACAGATCCTGATGGGCCAAGACCCCAACCTGTGGCGGGGTCTGTGCAGTAGGAGGAAGTATAGATAGAAGATATCACAGGGAAACTAAATTCAGGCGGAGAAGACAAAGAACCACAGGTTGGGACCTCTAGCGTGTTGGTTAAGAGAAAGGGAAAACAACCCATTGTGTGGTCCATGCACAAGAATCCCAACAAATGGATCATCTTGTCGTGTATTCCATATGGGGTGCAGGCCATACCAAACTTACTAGGTTGCGTCGAACGATTGCGGTACGTAGACCACGTTGTGTCTGACACTAGTAAATTCCAATAATTTTCACAATAGGTGTACATGGAGGACTTGAGCATATGGCCATTTAGAGATCTGATGTTGCAGCCAAAGAAATGGGAAACAGGTTTGGAAAACACATGAATCCTCAATTTGCTAGAAATTCCCCAGTTCGAAAGGGGAAAAGATGTGAACAACTGCGTCAAGCAGTTGATGACGATCCTCCATGGAGGAATCTTTTGGTTAGAAGAACCATTCTCCATAGATGTATATATACTTGCATTCATCACATGCCTTCCATCAAATGGAAAGAATCCCGCGTAGTACCTGGATTGAAATCCAAGGAAAAGGATCTCGCAGAAGAGATGAAGAAAACATATGGGACTGAAAGAGGCTCCCATGCGGTAATTATAAAGCGGATCAGTGGCAGAGCCACCAGGATGGAAACCAAGCTAATGACATGCAAGCTACTTAGAAAATTCCACAAGGAGGAGGTCTCTATAGGGGTTTTCACAACAGCAAAACACTGCGCAAATAACACCATGCTTAGTTGGGTGCCATATTTACTGAAGTGGTTCCTAGACAACTGCAAGGATGCACACGAATTGGGAATAGAGTTCCACTACTCCTGTTTAATTATTTTTATAGCACTATTTGGCTAGAAAGATCCTCCCTACTCATACTTATGTGATAGAGTAGGACGTTTTCGCACAACATGGTACATGTTGATGGGAGGAACTTTAGACCCCAAGAGAAGAAGTCGCAATGACAATACATTTGCTCGGTATCTTAGAAAAATAAAAGACAACATATCCAACATTTGGAGGATCACTCCGAAAGTGGTCGCGCAATATCAAGGGATACCCAACTTTAAGGCTACGCGACACAACATGTGGATCCAAGAGCGCATGGATCCAGAGAAATAATGGCTTCAACTTTTATTCTACATTAATGCAGAGGAAGTTGAAATGGCAATGAGAGACTAGAAGGATGACTTTAAGATCCCAGTCATTACCAAGGAAATTCCAAAGGGAAAACATGTAGAAGCAGGGTTGTCTAAGACATCTACAGGGGGCAGCGCAACAACTAAGAAACCAACACAAGAAGGGAAGCTTGGTCAAAATACAATTGTACAAAAGAAGGTAAATGCTCCAAATAAGGATGCACAGACAAGAAAGAAGGACGATTCCCCAGTGCAGGAAGAACAAGGAAGAGGGGACACAATGATGCAAGAATACTCATTCAAATCTAATCCAAAAGAAACAGGGCCACCCAAATGGTCAATCATACACACAGGTTGGTTTCCCAAGAAGGCCAAAGCCCATAAGAAAATCTTGGAATACACAGTTACCGAGGATGATGCAGATCTGGTAGCAGAGAGGGTACAGGACCACGAAGTGGACGAGTTCTAAGAGGTCGAGAACCAAAGAGGAAGGATAAGAAACGCGTTTTACAAAATTAAGTAGGTCTTGGAAATGATACAAGCAATGCAGAGGCAAGAAAAGGGAACATAGTCTATCCCTCGAGAAATATAAGCCAAGGACAGGAGTGTGTAGAATGAAGAAGACACTATCTAGACCGTAGCGCAAGCAAGTCCGAGCTTAAAGATAACAAAAAAGATGTTGCAAGTTGATGAGGCCATAGCTCAGAAGCCAGTCAAATACTTGGCATAGGTACAGTAAGTACTAGCTAAAATACCAACAAAGGCATTGTATAGACTACAAGTCAGTGTCACACAGGAAGTGCAATCGTGAGCTAGAATAGACACAACATAATTGCAAGAAGCCAGAAATGGAAAGGATGCACTAGAACTGGTGGTAGAGAAGGTAAAGTTGGAGACACAAGAGGAGAATCTACGTGTAGATAAATTAGAGAAGAAGCTGAAGAAAGACTTCCAAAGAATTCCATACATCGCATAGGCAGCTAGGAGAAATGCTGAAGAAAAGATTTGAATCATTGTGCAAATGCTTGAATACTACAAAAAGGAGATTGAGTATCTAAAAGAAAAATTAACACCCACCACCCCTACTGAAGTCACACACAGAAAAGAACAACAGAAAGCTTTACAAGTTGAAATAATCGAGAAGGAATCTCAAAAGTCCATACAACTTTTTGACAAGATCACATAGCTATGGACGATGTTGGAGGAAGATGATAGAGTACAAGAACTATATGAGAAAGAGGAGGAGATCAACATTGAAATCCAGGAGATGAAGCAATGACAAAATTCCATGATCATTATAGAGAGGTTGAAGGGTGCGCAGGAGATGAAGACCCTGCAAACATAATTGAAGAGTGCGTAGAATAACAAGCATGTGAGGAAAGCCCAGTTAGAAATTCTCAAAGAGGAATAAAAGAAAATAATCACAGAACTTGAGGAGGAGAAGACAATAATGGCTCAGAATCATGCTGAGAGTGTAAAATATATCAAGGAACATATCACAACACAGAGGGTAGAAGAGCTTATTCGGAAAGTTGCGCAAGTTAGAGAAAAAGGGGAAGAATTAGAAGGAAAATTTCACATCTTGGAAGAGGCTATTCAGGGAGCGCGCATCACTTGAGTGGCTTGGGATGAGCCACATGTCAGTGTTGGGGGCCTATTGGGTGCAAGACTATTTTGGGGAAAGACCTATTTTTGGAAAGGAAGGTCTAAATTTTTAGCATGCGCAACAAGTGGAAAGAAAGCAACATGCTAAAAAAGAAGGACAAACAACATGGAAGACGAAAATCCACGTGACGAGAAGGTAGGAAAGGCTAACCATGATAGGAATGCATTTTTTATAAGCATTGTAACAAATATAATCCTGTAAAATAGTATAAATAAGAACCTAGGAGGTCTAGGTTAGGGGATGATGTTTTTTTAGGGGTTTAGTTATTGTTGATTGTTGAAAGTTGTTGAGGTGTAGAAGAGTCATATAAGGTAGATTTTTAGGTTTAGGTCACACGATAAGGATCCTTTTGTGATATAGTTTTCCTCACA
>SNQJ01S0206793.1:0-14503 GCA_010110895.2 Picea sitchensis
GAAAATGTAAATGAATTAAGGTCACAATAAATACATACGATGAAAGGAAACAAAGCTCATATCACCACCCATTAGAATCTTTTCATAGAGACTTCAAAATCTTCTACATTTATATTCAATTTAGATTCAGAAAATTTGCAAATAGAGTTTGATACAACCAAAAGGTGCTCTTGCACTTCTGCCAACATTAATTCATTCAAATAACCCAATACTTATACAATTTGATCAAAATGATTGAAACTGAAGCATTTCGGCTTCCAAAATAGTTTTGAATGATAGTTTCGATATACGAAATGATTTACAATAATTGACAAAAACGTGTTTAGAATTATGGACGGTTCGTCTAACTGTTCGATTTCTTTCTCGCCATCTATCTCGCTCCAGTCTTCTGTCAGATATGCACATTTGATGACACTTGGGGATCACTGACAGGCTCCAATGATATTGCACTTTGTCTTACCCAACCGTATGATTTCCTTTCATTTCGAATTAGAAGGGATGCCACAATCCATCATATTTTTATTCAAAATCTCCAAATCAATTCATGTGGCATAGGACATAGTAGGCATGCTGACTTTCACTGTTTTGAATTTAATCAAAATTTCAAAGTCAGTGGCCAAATATTCTATGAAAATTGGGGATTTCATACTTTCTTCTATAGCTTCAAATTTAGAATGGTCCATTCTGCATTGCATGAGGAGGGTATTGTAATATTCCTGATTGTGCAATAAACCTCTTCCATTCAAAAATGATGGAAGGCCTTTGATGAACAATTGTTAAAATGCATCTTTAAACTCCTGTATGTTTTGCTCCTTCTACAAAGCTTTGTTTTGGACCGATCTGAGCAGGTTATTTTTTGCGATGATTTTCCTAGCTGAAATGATCAATGCAGTCCTGTCCTTTACCCCGATAGTTTGAAGGTCAGCAATCAACAAATAATTTAGCAAGTCAATAGCATTTTGGGCCCATTATGAGGGTTTCTTGGCCAATACTTCATTAACAACAACACACCTACTCTGAGTTGTAGAAGCTACATTGTCTTTGTCATTTATAAAATTTAGATAAACCATGAATTTAGCAGCTTCTGCAGCAATAAAATCCCATATGACATGTTTGGCTCCCTGCAGAAATGTTTTGCCCTTTAATCTGGTTTTCAACTTGCTCACCCTCTCTTGCAAATCTTGATTATCTCTATGAAGTTGAGCCATCTTCTCATCTTTCACTTTCATCTCTTGCTTCAACTTTTCTATAACATCGTTGAGACCTTTGAAATACCCCATTTTTATGCTTACCTGGGACATAGCTTGGACCAACCCTTCAGTTCCAGATCCAGCCTCAGTATTAGTAGGTACAACGAAAGCCACATCTGATGTTGTTGCATGTTCTTGTTACCAATTTTCTTTCTCTTTTTCCAACTGCAACACTTTAGCTTTGTAATTGAGTGCCTCTTGTCTGAATGTCTCTTTCTCTTGTTCTAGGGCAGTTAGTTCGACTGTTTTTGGATGGATTGTAGGTGACATTTTTATCCTTTTCTTTAAGTTTTCGATCATCTTATCCTTTTCGTCCAGAGAAGATTTCACCCCTTAAGGAACCTCAGATTCTAGCCTTCTGACCTGTGTCATCCATGCTTTGTTGGATGCCTTTTCCTATTTCAATTTTCCATCTATTTTGAGTGCATGTGTGGTCAATATTTCCACCCTCAAACCCAAACTCAGATAATCAGAATATAGCATATCGATGACATTTCTGTGAAACTTCACTTTTTCTGGGGAACCAATATTTTCATAGTTCATTTTTATCTCAGATACCTTATCATCATCAGCCATTGCTATGTTAAATGTTTTATTTTCCACATATCTTACTGAGAGAAAGGAGACTTTAAACTGGGAAGTCTTTTCCACTTCAGGCAAAAGGTCTCTTATTTCACTGTTGGCCATACTTCCCTTCATAGTGTACTGGTTCATTAAATCTTCCTTGGACTGATAAACTGCCTAAGGTGTCTGGCTAAATATGTGTTTCCTACTTCTAAAAACCTTTATGCTGCTTTCAGTTTGTGTCTTGTTTTTCGTACCTTCTTCTTCATCCTTGGTTGAACCTTCCACTATATCCATTAATGTTTTTCCTTTGGGCCCTTCTCCTTCCAGGTCGACCACTTGAGAGGGTGATGTTATTTTCATATTCTTAAGAGCATCTTGCTGGCTTCTGGCACCCAGGGCCTCTGAACTATTCCTCTTATTGTAGACGCTCAATTTAGGAGCTTTGACAATCAATCTAGGAGAAGGTTTCTTTGTCGGGCTCTGCTGGGAATCTGGTTCCATTTGTTTTGTTAGATCATGCTACATAGTAACCTCCATATCTACAAAGGTTTCTAGATTGGCCAAATTATTGAATCCTTTGACATGCTCGTGCTCATAGGGACCTTGTCTTCTTGTCAATCTCCTCTTTGAAATGATCTGGTGCGGGTCATATTTTCTTCCTTGAAACTGCATGAACCCAAATTCATTGAGTTTGGATTGAATCTGAGGAAAACATGACTTGTTCTTCACCACAAAGGGACCTACTATGAAAGGAAATTTTAGATTGGAAGCCTTGTGTGCTTTCAAAAATTGCTCATTTTCTGAGATGATCCTCTGTCTTATGAACTCCAAAGCAAATATTCTGGGGGTCAGAAAAACTAGTAAAATATGAGGTCCTTCCTAGTAGCCATATACTGAAATCACTGTGGACTATATGAACAAAATCCAGTCACCTATCCTGCCCTCTGGATTCGGTTGTAAATAGATTTTCATTTATTCCTGGACCCTTGGCAAGTCTGAACCAAAGATAAGAGTGTACACCCTGAACATAATCTTATTTATGAAGATAAGCATAGTGATCCTTTTACATTCAGTTGAAATAAATGCAGTCTCAGGAAATTTAGTTTTGTTAGATCCCAGGAACATCCTCAGCAAATGGGTGTAATATATGAAATGTCTTAATGAACTGAAATTCACCAACTGCTGATGTATATTGTCAACAATGAATTTGTCAAAACCAACACAGACTGACTGACTAGACTCTGACATAAATAAAGTCAACAGGAAACCTAACATGACTTCTACCACAAACTTATCATTGTCCAATCCTAAAATTTGACTTAGTAGGGAACAAGCCCATTGGACTTCGATGATTATGATGCTTATGCTGGCAGGAAATGACAGACTCTCTGAATGGTACTCGGGCTTGACAATGGTTTTCAGAAACCAGGCTTTTACTTCTGGTGGGAATTCTTTATAAATTGTGATCATTTTCTATTTCTTGAAGGGCTCTGACACCGTGGATGAAGACTCAGGTATACTAAGGGTGTGCCGGAGTGATGGACCATCTATTTCACATAGAACTTCAGACCCTAATTTATTTAGGATAACTCTTTCTAATTGAGAATATCATTCTTCACACCTACTTACAAATTTAGGGAAAGGAAAGACTACTTCTATGACGTAAGGGGTGATAGAGGCTTAAGCCTCTTCAAGGAAAGGTAGGCGGGTTCCAACATTGTCAAACAAATTTGATTTGGACACAGAAATGGGCGAGACTGTTATCTCTATGTCGAAAATGTCAGAGTCTCTATCAATTAGGGCTTCTTCTTTGGAAGAGATGTCTGGCTTATTTACGAATAAGACAACAGGATTAGCAGCCATGGTGAAAATACCTGGTGAGTGGTGGAAGAAGCACGAACCTGGTTCAATCTCTAAGCTTGAGTTTCAAATGGATGTTTTGCGCCAAATTTCTGAAAGTTTGAATGCTCCAAATTATGAAAAATAATGTCCGGGGGTCTTCCTTTTATAGTTATCTATTCGCATCGGGGGTTGGAGAAAACGGTTTAGGTGAATCACTTTTCTCCTTGATGTCCCTCTGAGGATGCCACACATCCACGATTTAAACCACGATAGTTTTCCTTGGCCCGCCTTCGGTTCCTTAATCTTCTCGCTACTTCAATCATCGATATGGTCCTCAATCGTTGATCCAAAATACTTTAAGATCTATGGTCCGTATTTACCCAACGACCGTGGCATCGAGGGTTGGAGAAATTGGTTTAAGTCAAACTATTTTTTTCCTCGATGTCCCTCTGAGGGCTCCATGCGTCCGTCGATAAAATCATGACGGTTTTCCCCGGCCCACCCTCAATTTCTTAATTGTCACGGTATTTCGATCTTTGATATGAGCCTTAGCTGTTGATCCAGGCTGCTTTCAAGATCGATGGTTCGTTGAGGCTCACCCTTTATGATTTCTCCATATTTTTCCCCCCACCGTCATATATAGATATTTCCTCTAAAATATCATATGTCCGTAGCGACATAACATTTCGCTAAAATTCCAACTCTTAGATGTCATTTAAAAATTATATGGTGGTAATAGGTGGAACGTCACGTAGTTCCTCATGGTTGAGGAGTTATGAGGTCATGGAGTTGCAATCCCTAAGAATGGTTAAGAAGAGGAATAAGGACATGAAGGACAGTGTAAATGTAGGTAACACACTCATAGATGGATAGTTCTCATTATGTCATTTCCAATGGTAGGTGGAACGCCATGTAGTTCCTCATGGTTGATGAGTTATGAGGTGATGAAGTTGGAAGCCCCAAAGAATGGTTAACAAGCCCCTAAATGGTTGCAAAAAGAAGTTACTAGTCATTAATTAAAGGGTAAAGTGGTTGTAACAAGAAATTACAAGTTGGCCCCAAATTCAAGTAAAAGAGGTACTTAAAAAAGTATAAATACACATTAAGAACCTCTCATTTTCATAATTCAATCTTGTGATCTCTTAGTACAAGTGTGGTACAAATTTTAGAGGGAAAATGAAGTGAAGAAGAGAGAAATTTAAAGGGAAGATGAAGTCTTGTGATGATGTGTTCTAAGGTATGTTTTTTAAATGTCATCTTACCATTTTCGCTATAAAGTATTTTATAGAATTATTCAAATAGTGAAAATTGGAAGCTATTGATAAGACATAGCAAGATACCTGTGGTAAAAAACTAGTCTCAAACAAGTGTTCTAGGTAAAAATGTCATAACTTCTTCATAGAGAATCCAAATTCTATGAGAAAAATTGAATTGGCAATATTATAGTTTGTAGTATCTATTTTGTGAGTTTTAGAATTAGATATCAAATATTGAGTGTGTGGCATGCTATACAAGTTCTCTCTCAATAATATGATAAAATTCAAGAAGGTCTGCCACTATCTCTATAACTTATGTTTTAGGAAGTTTCAGACCCTGTGAAATGTTTTAGAGATGGAGAAAATATCACAGAGTACCTGTTGTTAAAATTTCAAACATTGGATCACAATAATTTCAGATATATGCTCTGTGGAATTCAGAGTTCCTAAATGGTCCTGAAATATGTTTCAAACAAGTCAGCTTGACATTTTTTCTATAACTTATTTTCTGGGACTTTCCAGAATGTGAAATTTTCAAAGGTCTGAAAATACATACAGACATACCTCAGGTAATTTCAGAATCAAACATTTAAAATTGAGCTCATGGTAAATCTTACAAGTTTGGATATTTGAGGTATGCTTTGACACATGATATGAGGCATATTTTTGGTACGTGTATGAGGTACATTTCTTGGTGATATTGATGCATGTTTGAGACACTTCTTGATGCAGTTATGGAACATGTTTTAGGTACATTCATTGGATGTTGTGGTACATGCTTGAGGCATGTCTTGGTGATTTTGGTACATGTTGAGACACATCTTGATGATATCATGGTACATTGTTAGAGACATATCTTGGCTATCTTGGTATCTAGTTTATTACATGTCATGGCGATGCTATCACATGTTTGAGGAACTTCATTGATGATATATTATCGTAAATGGTGTATGGAATATCATGAGTGATATGGTATCTGGTTGATGCACATGTTATGGTACAGGCTTGATGTATATGGTTGATGTACATGGTATGGTACAGGTTTTGTACATGGTATAGTGATGGTTTTGGTATCCATGTGAGTGGATCTAGTTATAGTTGGTTGATGATGGTATATCAGTGACATAGACAATGATAGTGATAGTGATAGGGAAAATGACAAGTTGGATGTTTGGTTGATCATCAGTGATAGGTTGATGCGATAGTGGTAGTCATAGGTTGATGTAATAGTGACAATGCCATGTTGGTTGATGTGACAGTGACAATGATAGGTTAGTTTATGTGACAGTGATAGTGAAAGGTTGGTTGATGTGACAGTGACAATGCCAATGACAGGTTGGTTGATGTGACAATGACAGTGACAAGTTGGTTGATGCGACAATGACAGTGACAGGTTGGTTGATGTGACAATGATAGTGACAAGTTGTTTGATGTGACAATGATAGGTTGGTTGACGTGTAAATGATAGTGGAAGTTACAGCTTGATCAGTGGTAGTGATAATGAGTCTACACTTATATTTCAAGGTGAAAGGACGAGACAAGGAAAGGGGGTTGTATACTTCTTCTGGTTGGTGGCGGAGAACTTAGGAAGTTGGAGCTTCCTTCAGGTTGGTGTTTGTAAATCAAAGGGTCTATTGGTTGTGGAGCCTGAGTATCTTCCTGATTTAGAGGTTTGTTTCATCCATGCTTGGACCCCATTCCATAATGGGGGGTGTGGGGAGCTTTCCCCCCCACAATTTTTGCCAAGGGGGTCCAGGGGATGCAAAGACAATTTTTGTAGCCCCCCCCCTGGCGGAGAATTCTGGGGCAGTGCCCTTGAAGTGAAATATTGGGAAAAATTTCCTTCTAAAATAATTTAATTTCGTAGTCAATATGGACCGTTCATTATAAGGTCACAGATCTGACGGTATAAGTTATTTTTAGGGGTTTTGTCCTAAAAGGAAACCCTCTTTTATGAGGGAATTGTATTGCAGTTGTGTATTATCACGAATTTTGTATTCTAAGAGAGGATACTGTGAGAGAAAGAAGATGAATTTGCAGTGGGTGTGTTGTAGGTTGTATCCCTTCATTTTCCTGGATAATAAAAAGGAAGGACCCAAAAAAATCTCTAGTAGATGTAGCCCACATTGGGTGAACCACGTATATATGTGTCTCTATTGTATTGTGTATCTTCTATGTTTTATTTCCACATTTATTTTCTTTTATTTCTCCATGATCCTGTTTTTCTAACAACTAGTATCATAGTGAAAGGTAAATCACAGGAAAAGAGGGTTCCTGGTTCGAGTGGGAGTAATGGCGAAAGATGGAAAGTTTAGGGTAAAAAACTTTAATGGCCAAAACTACCAATTATGTAAGATGAATATGATACATTATTTATATCGAAAGTATCTATTCCTACCATTTCACAAAATAGCAAAGAATCCAATGACCATGAAGGATGAAGAAAGGGAGGTTCTTGACAGAAAGGCACTAGGAAAGATACGGTTGAGCCTGACAATGTCGGTGGATTTCAATATTTAAAAAGAAAAGATAATAAAGGAGTTGATGGACGCATTGGCTAAACTGCATGAAAAACCCTCGGCGTCCAATAAGGTATTTTTAATGAAGTGATTATTTAATATGAATATGTCACAAGGTGGGTCTGTTGCAGATCATTTAAATAAATTTAATACGGTTACTAATCAGCTAAGTTGTGTAAAAGTGGAATTTGATGATGAGGTCAGGGATATTCTAATATTGTGCTCATTGCTAGAAAGTTGGAATGGCTTGGTCATGGCTGTAAGTAAATCTTTCTCTAGTTCAAACACTCTAAAATTTGATGATGTTGTTGGTGTTATCCTTAGTGAGTAAATGCGACAAAAAAGCACAGGTGAGACATCAGGTAATGTGTTAAACATGGAGAACAGGGGAAGACAAAAGGATAGAGGAAAGGGCTAAGGGAACCATGGGAATGATAGGAAGGTTAGATACAAATCCATACTGGGAAAGATAGAGTGTTGGAATTGTGGGAAGAAAGGACATCCGAAGAAATATTGCAGAGCTCCAAAGAAACAAAGAGATGGACAACAGGAAAAAAATAATGAAGAAAATGTAATAGGTGATGTGTTACAAGATGCTTTGATTGTTTCAGTAGATAATATTTATGAGTCTTGGGTAGTAKATCCATGGGCTTCACTTCATGCCACACCCCATAGGAAACATTTTCTAGATTATGTTCAAGGTGATTTTGGACAAGTTCATTTGGGTGATGATGCACCATGCAAAATTGTTGGAATGGGAAATGTACAAATAAAGTAAAAGAATGGAAACCAATGGTTGTTGAAAGAGGTAAGAAATGCTCCATATCTGAGGAAAAATATAATTTCAATAGGGCAGTTGGAAAGTGAAGGTTGTATATCCATATTTACAGATAAGGTGTGGAAGGTCACCAAAGGATCACTGGTGATAGAAAAAGGAGAGAAGGTAGGAACATTGTATTTATGTATTGGTAATACTGACTCTTCTATCTCTTTGTCTTCTACAGGAGTGGATACAACACTTTGGCATCATATGTTTGGACACATGAGTGAGAAGGGGATGCAAATACTTCACAAAATGAATTTGTTACCATATATTAAACAAATTGATTTGGATTTTTGTGAGCACTATGTTTATGGAAAACAAAAGAGAGTCAGATTTATCAGAGTCGAAAAAGAAAAGAAGAGTGAAAGGTCAGAGCTTGTGCATACATATGTATGGGGACCATCTCAAGTATCATATCTTGGTGGCTCTTGTTATTATGTTACTTTTATTGATGTTGAAACTAGAAAAACTTGGGTTTATTGCATTCGACAAAATTATGATGTTTTTGATACTTTTAAGAAATGGAAATATTTGGTGGAGAATGAGATAGAAAAAAGGTTGAAGTGTCTCGAATCAGACAATGGAAGTGAATATTGTAGCAAGGAGTTTGATGATTATTTTTCATACCATAGGATTCGTAGAGAGAAAACAGTTCTAGGAACACCACAAGAAAATGGTGTGTCAGAACGGATGAACATGACAATCATAGAGCATGTGAGTATGAGATTGCATATTGGATTGCCCTTATAGTTCTGGGAAGATGTTGTAGATAATGATGTTTAATTAATAAACATAGGACCTTCAATCTCTTTGGATGGTGGAATTACAAAGGAAGAATGGATAGGTAAAAAGGTAAGCTATTCTTTTTTGAAGACTTTCTGTTGTGAAGCATTTGTCCATATTGATAAAGAAAATAGAACAAAGCTTGAGACAAAATCCAAGAAGTGTACCTTTATTGGATACAGTGTTAATGATTTTGGTTATCGCTTATGGGATTATGAAAATTACAAAATAATTAGGAGTAAATATTTCATATTCAATGAGAAGGTCATGTACAAAGATCAATTGAAAGGAGAGAAACAAGAAAAAGAAAAAACAGAATACACAGTGCTTGATGAGATCAATAGAAAATAAATTCTAAAGGTACCAGAAAATAAAAATGTACAACAACAGGAGAATCATGTAACTCAAAATCCTACAAGTGTTTTTAGAAGATCTACCGGGTTAAGTAAACCCCCTGAACGATACTCTCCTTCATTGTATCATTTATTGTTGACTGATTCTAGTGAACCAAAATGTTATGAAGAGGCAATGAAGGTAGACACTAAGAAGAAGTGGGAGCAAGGCATGAAAGAGGAAATGGATTCCCTGGTAAATAACCAGACTTGGAACTTGGTTTAGTTTCCTGCAGGAAAGAGAGCATTGCAAAATAAATTGGTTTACAAGTTGAAGGAAGAAGATGGAGGCAAAAAATAGTACAAGGCTAGACTTGTTGTAAAGGGGTTTGCACAAAAGAAAGGTATAGATTTTGATGAAATATTTTCTCCTATTGTTAATATGACTTAAATTAGGACTATTTTAAGTCTTGTGGTAGTAGAAGATTTAAATCTTGAATAGTTAGATGTAAAAACATTTTTTCTCCATGCGGATTTGGAGGAAGAGATTTATATGTAGCAGCCACAGGGGTATGAGGTCAAAGGGAAGGAAAATTTGGTATGCATGTTGAATAAGAGATTGTATGGCCTAAAGAAATCTCCAAGCTAGTGGTATTTGAAGTTTGACAGATTTATGACAAAACAAGGTTATAGTAGATGTCATTTTGATCACTGCGTTTATTTTAGAAGGATAGAAAATGGAAGTTATATTATCTTGCTNGGGGTTTGCACAAAAGAAAGGTATAGATCTTGATGAAATATTTTCTCCTATTGTTAATATGACTTAAATTAGGACTATTTTAAGTCTTGTGGCAGTAGAAGATTTAAATCTTGAATAGTTAGATGTAAAAACATTTTTTCTCCATGCGGATTTGGAGGAAGAGATTTATATGTAGCAGCCACAGGGGTATGAGGTCAAAGGGAAGGAAAATTTGGTATGAATGTTGAATAAGAGATTGTATGGCCTATAGAAATCTCCAAGCTAGTGGTATTTGAAGTTTGACAGATTTATGACAAAACAAGGTTATAGTAGATGTCATTTTGATCACTGCGTTTATTTTAGAAGGATAGAAAATGGAAGTTATATTATCTTGCTATTGTATGTAGATGGCATGCTTGTTGCAGGTTCTAATATGCAGGATATAAATGTGCTAAAGAAAAAAATTATCTAATTCATTTGCGATGAAGGATTTGGGTGATGCAAAGAAAATCCTTGGTATGAGAATAACAAGAGACAGGAAAAATCGCAAATTGACATTGTCTCAGGGTGAGTACATAGACAAGGTGTTGGAGAGGTTTAGAATGTAGAATGAAAACCCGATTAGTACACCTTTGGCCATCCATTTCAAATTAACCAAGTAAATGTGTCCCAAGACACATGAGGAGGTAGAATACATGTCCAACGTCCCTTAGTTGGAAGCTTGATGTATGCAATGGCTTGCACAAGACCAGATATTGCACATGCAGTGGTAGTTGTGAGAAGATATATGAACAATCTAGGTAAAGAACATTGACAGGAAGTAAAGTGGATTCACATGTATTTGAGAGGTACTTTTACTCATGCATTATGTTTTGGAAGTTCAGACACTGTTCTATAGGGATAAGTTGATTCCAATATGGCAGGTGATAGAGATAGTAGGAGGAGCACCACAGGGTATGTTTTTACTATAGGTGGAAAAACAGTAAGTTGGATTTCGAAACTGCAAAATATTGTTGCACTTTCAACAATGAAAGCAGAGTATGTTGTTGCTACAGAGTCTAGTAAAGAAATGATTTGGCTACAAATTTTTATGGAGGAATTGGTAAAGAAGCAGGAGAAAAGCGGGTTGTACTATGCCAATGAGAGTTCCATTCATATTGCAAAGAAATCAACCTTCAATTCAAATGCTAAGCATATACAGTTCATGTACCATTTCATATGATCCATCTTGAAATATGAACATTTGAAGTTGGAAAAGATACATACTAGACAAAATCCTGTGGACATGTTAACAAAAGGAGTAACCAGAGAGAGACTAAGTTCCTACACAGTTTCAGTTTGCCTTCAATCATGAAGGTGAAGATGAGAAATTTTCCAGGTCCAAGGTAGAGTACATTCCAACAGGTACATAAGTAGTGGAGTTGTTGTGATTAGTCTCCAAGTGGGAGATTATTGGTTATGGAGCCTAGTTATCTTCATGATTCAAAGGTTTGTTTCAGCCATGCTTGGACCCCATTCCCTAATGGGGTGTTGTGGGGGGTTTACCCCCTAATAGTTGTCACCAGGGGGGTCCAGGTGGGGGTGACAACATTTTTTGTAGCCCCCCTTGGAAAGGGATTCGAGGGTAGTTCCCCCGAAGCGAAATATTGGGAAACATTGCCTTGCAAAATATTTTA
Organism: Picea sitchensis; assembly: GCA_010110895.2. Taxonomy (NCBI): domain Eukaryota; kingdom Viridiplantae; phylum Streptophyta; class Pinopsida; order Pinales; family Pinaceae; genus Picea; species Picea sitchensis. The sequence goes on from SNQJ01S0206793.1 coordinate 11,788, forward strand.
ATTTATTAGTCAATCTTGATCGTTCATTATAAGGTCGCAGATCTGATAGTAGAAGTTAATTTTAGGGTTTTTCCCCCTAGAAGGAAACCCTCTTTTATGAGGGAATTGTATTGTGGCTATATATTATCTCAAATATTTTATTCTAAGAGAGGAGACTATGATAGAAAGAAGAGGAAGTTACAGCGAGTGTGTTGTAGGTTGTATCCATTCATTTTGATGGATAATAAAATGGAAGGACCTGGGAATTTCTATGGTGGACGTAGCCCACACTGGGTGAACCACGCATATCTGTGTCTCTATTGTATTGTTTATCTTCTATTTTTTATTTCCACATTTTATTTTATTTTATTGCTCTGCGATCCTGTTTTCCTAACAGGTTCATAGCCTCCTTTTGGTTGGTGCTAAAGAACTTAGGGAATTGGAGATTCCTTCAGGTTGAATCATGTAAATTAGGGGGTCGTAGCCTTCTTCCAGTTGGTGTTGGAGAATTCATGGAGTTGGAGCTTCCTTCAGGTTGGTTCCTTTAAATCAAGGGTTAGTTCCTCCTTCTAGTTGGTTTTGGATAATTGGGAAGTTAGTTCTTCCTATGAATGCATTCTTGATATATATAAGAAAGTGTTATGTGGTTTTCTCCCAATCGAGTTTCAACATAAATTCTGGTGTACTATGTATCTAATGTGATATTGTTTAATGGTACTTCGTATGGTTATATTCTCATGATAGATTGAATGAAATCATAAATGATATACTTCCAATAAAGTTGAAGTTTATATATACTTTGATTGAAAGTGGTAAAATGTTCTCATACTAATTCAACCCCCCCCCCTTGTATTCCAACGACATTTTCTATGGAATTATTTTACAGGCCTTCAATACCTAACAACATAACCAATTGGAGGGTCTTCAAGTATGATCAATAGATCATAAATGTTTTGTGTATGGAAGCTAATTTCAAATATTGTACCATTGATGAATTCCAACATGATCAAGGTATGAATTCACACATGGAAGGGTCAATAGACCAAGTAGATGGGGAAAAAGGAACTCTAGTAAATAACATTTCAAAGCCTGTGGTAAGAATCGATAAAATATATGACCTACAAGATAATTTTAAGAGGGTTAACAACTATTAAAAAAATAACTTATCAATGCAGTTTGAGGTGATTAATCTTAGGACAAATAACAGACCCCATAATGTTAACCTTGGCAAGAAATTCTCCCCATCTAAAAAACAATCCTTTATCAATCTATTTAAAGAGTATAAATAAATATTTGCTTGGATATATGATGAACATAAGACGTGTGACACTAAAATTATCCAACTTATCATTCCCATGAAGCCTCAAACAAAACCCTTTCACTAGAAATAAGGAAAAATGCATCCAAATTTGGAACCTTTGGTAAAGGCATAACTAAATAAACTATTGGCTGCAAGAATTATTTTTCATGTGAAACACACTCAATGGATAAACAAATTGGTACCTATCAAGAAGAATAAATGAGACATTAGATTATGTGTGGACTTCAGAAACCTAAACATGACCTTAGAGAAGGATAATTACCATGTACCCCATATGGAACAATTATCACAATGTGTCTCTGGATCAGAAATGCTATCTCTTATAGATGGCTTCTTAGGTTATAATAAAGTCCTGGTTGCTCATGGCGATCAATTAAAAACCACTTTTAGAACTAAGTGGGGAACGTATGCATATATGAAGATTCATTTTAGGCTGATCAATGTAGGGGAAAATTTCCAAAGGGCTATGGATATTTCCTTCAGAGGGCTGATTGGAAGGTGTGTTGTGTTGTATCTTGATGATGTAACTATTTTTTCTAAATATAAAAATGATCATGTCTACCACTTGAGAAAGATATTTGACAAGTGTAGAAGATATGACATATCTCTTAATCCTAGAAATTTTATTTTTGTTGTAAATGAAGGTAATATTTTGGTATTTATTGTACCCAAGGTTGGGATAATGATAGAACTTGAAAGAGCTGAGGCTATTTATAAAATTCCATTTCTCCACAACAAAAATTCCATGGAACCCTTTCTTGGGAAAATTAACTTTGTGAGAAGATTCATCCCAAACTTTTATGAAAATGTCAAACTCCTCCAAGACATGATAAAAAAATGATGATTTTAAATGGGTCCCCAAGGAAAATGAATCATTTATAAGGATCAGGGAGGAAATAGAAAAATACCCAACATTATTAAGTCTGGAATTTCAAAAATATTATATCTTATACACGTTTTCCTATGACATTTCATTTGCAACAGTCCTCTCCCAGAAGAATCATGAGGGGAATGAGTTCCCAATTTATTTTATGAGTTCATGACTACAAGGAGAAGAGATTGACTATCTGGAAGTAGACAAGCAAGCCTACACAGTCTTGAAGGTAGTTAAGCACTTCATGCCATATCTGCTAAAACCCAAAACCAAAGTAATGGTACGATATCCTTCTTTTAGGAACCTTCTAGTTTGTTTGCACCCAATTCGTCACTTGATGAGCAAATTCAGAGTGCTTACATGCCCAGTTGGGCTCTTCTAGGCATGACAGCTGTGAAGTAAAAGGTTAGAAAGAAAAACAACAAAGTTATAAACAAAAATCAAACTAAAACTAATTAAAACTAAGAGCATATGGAATAATGAAAAACAAATATAAATGGACCAATATCACCAATGTATAAGCTGATCTGATTGATGAAATC
>SNQJ01S0206793.1:14513-30894 GCA_010110895.2 Picea sitchensis
GACGAAATTTCAGTGATAACATAGTTCATAAAGATTTAGGAGAAAATAAAGATAATTGGATGAAATCCTTGCAAGACTACGACCTCGAGACCAGACCTGCAAAGATTGTTAATGGGTAGGAACTTTGTAAGTTGGAATTTGAATCAACATGAAGTGAAGGTGGTGAGGAAAATCTGTATAAGAAAGAAAACCTACTTGAAGAATAAATTTGCTATATCCATGTAACCATTGATCCATGGAATTATGAAATGAAGTATTACTTAAATCATGAAAATGATCCACAATACCTTCAACCTAAAAAGAAAAGAGATTTATTACTTAAATCCACCCAATATAAACTTGTTAAATGAATTTTTTTCGTAAATAACTATGATGGCATCCTATTAAGATGCCTAGAGAAATTCGATGAAGAAAAGGTCTTATCAGAACTGCATGATGGTCTAACTAGAGGACATTTTGGAGGAGATACCACAACACATAAAATTATCAGGGTAGGATATTACTAGCCCACCATGTTTTGATATGATCATGCATATGACAAGAAATGTGAAGATTGCTATAAATTATCTTGAAGGTAGAAGAAACCTACATCCCCCCTACAACTTGTCTCAATTGATTACCCATTTCAGCAATGAGGTTTAGATATAATTAGGGAAATTAATCCCAATTCGTCCCATCTACACAAATACATTTTGATTGAAAGAAACTATTTTACATGTTATATAGAAGCAATACCTGTCAAGGTGGTGAATGAAAATCAGGTGATATCCTTCCTTGAATCTCATATTATAACCAAGTTTGTTGTTCCTGAATATTTGGTGTTTCATAATGCTGGGTACTTTTCTTCATTAAAACTAACCAAATATGCTCTTGAAAAGAACATCAAAATAAATTATTATCCTCAAGGAAATGGTCTAGTAGAATCCATTGACAAAAATGTGATTAAAATTCTTAAAAATTTTGTAACATACCATCAAAGGAACTGACATTTATCCCTACCAAATGCCCTATGGGACAACATAGTAACACCCAAATATTCCCTAGGTAACTCTCCTTTCTTCATATTATATGGACACGAAGCTATTTTTCCAACTCATACTTTCCTACCTTCTCTGCAATTATATTAGTCTGTCCAAGAAGAAGAATTTCCCATCATGCAACATAGACTAAATAATCTCCTCAAACTAGGAGAAGAAAGAGAAAAATCCAAAAGAAAATTAACCCAGCATCAAGAATTGGTAAAGCGTTGGTTTGATAAATCCTCTATTAATAATAAATATTTCCAAGAGGGAGATTTGGTTCTAAAATGGGACAAATACAATGAAATGAAAGGAAAATACACTAAGTTCCAACAATTATGGTTAGGCCCATATCATATTTGTGAAAATATCAGGCCTGGAACCTTCAGGATTAAAGCATTGGAAGGGGAGATCAAGGAGCTCCCTGTAATGGTTAGATTCTCAAGAAATATTTATCTTGATCACCTGTGGTGATGTAGCCTTGCACGTACTAGGTTTATTTACTTTACACTTTTTCTTTCAAATCTCTTGCATCCTTTTAGAGTTATAATGCACAATTATGTTAATCCTTTGTGATTAATTTTTTGTTTATTTTGTATTTCACTCTCCTAATAAGGAAATTATTGATTCATCCTTGCCAGTCTTATGTAGATTCCAATAGAACAATAGGAGTGCATAATGGATATAAGTCATATTCCCCCTATAAGTAGCCTTCCAAGTGTTCATAATTGGGAAAATTACCCTGCACAATTAAGTTAGATTCATAGAACACGGGAAATGGTATGACTTAATGGAAATCTAGTCAACCCGATTAATATTGAGAAAACCCCAGGTGGTGAAAAGTAAAATTAGTCTGTTTTTTTTTTAATATAGAGTTGTGTACCTGTGTGATTACTCACATACTAAGCTTGTGGGGTTTCGCAGTGAGGACAAGTTGACAACCAAATGTGTCTTTTGAGAAATTTATGTGACATTATTGCACTTTGCATAAACACAAAGATCATTCCTAAACTTTGTTGATGCATGGTAGCATCAGATAGGTACTTCCACATGGGCTTGGTGTCTAGCATGTGGAATTCATCCAAAGTATTTTACCTTGATAATTTACTTTAATTAAAGTAATTATTAAAGTAAATTGTTTTTATTAGTGAGTTGAGTTTTATTTAAGGAAATTATTTAATTAGAATTAGTGAATTAAATAATAGCCATTAATATCAAGTGAGGCAAGAAGTAATAATCAATCACCAATCACTTTGGAGATTAGGGTTATGTAATAACTCAATATTATAAAAGCAAGGATAGGGTGAAGGAGAAGACACTTTCACATAGAGATATCAAAGGAGGACTTTAGTGTGGAGTCATTCGAGAGTGTAGAAGAAAAGAAGGAATTTTTCTTACACGTGATACATTGTATGAGTGAGGAGATATCATTGATTGGGTGAAGAGAATTTAATCCAAGTGTTGATGCAGAGAGAGTTGGATCACAAAGGATTGTGATTCAAGGAGATATCATATAGGTGGATAAGGAATTCCATCTAGATATCAATACAAGTCAGGGAGAACGAAGAATAGAGTCAACCGTAAGAATATCAAGAAGATCAGAGCTATGACAGAAGTTACAGATCTGTACACACCTTTTAATGGAGACAGGCATGTATGTACACGGGTTTTAGTGAGGAAAAGTGAATATGTACATAGGTCTAAGTGGAGACAAACGCGTACAAGTTTTGGTACTTGATTATATGAGATTGTACAACAAAGGAGGAGTTTCTATGTTTTCATGTGATATTTATAGTTTTATGTATTTCTTTGCGGTCCATTTTCTAGTGTATGGGAGCCCTTGTAAGATTTGAAGTTATTTGAAAGATAATATTAGTTGATGAGAAGAATATCTTTATGTATTTTGTATGATATTTTGGTTTCCTTATTTATGATCCCACTGTAATGTTTAGTTGATTAATCAAATGTGATTTTATTCAATAATTTATTTATTTGGAATTAACTGTCGGGTGCTGGGTAGAGGGAAATTTCAAAATGGTATCAAAGCAACCACTTTGAGAGGGAGTCAATATCAAGTTACAAAAATGACAAATCTATTGGATTAGGTGTGTCGTGATGGGTGTTTTAAGGACTAAGCACATATCCACTATATTTTGTAGTATATCTATCATATCTACAAGTAAATCTTATCATATCGATAACTAGCAATAAGAAATCGAAGGATGGATTTCAAGTAAATAGTCGTAGTGATTCAGAACTAGGGTTTTGCAGTCATACAGAGTTGTACGCAGGTTGCGAAAGGAACATGTGTGTATTTACATAGGCATCTTTGGAGATAGTTGCATATACAATGGTTGTAATAAGAACAAGTGTTGTAAAATTAGTTTTTATTTATGTCAACCTTAGAAGAAGTGCATAAGTCTCTAGAAGTGATGGGTGTATTTGAAGAAGTCTCCAAAGTGGTCCCCTTATGGAGCAACTTTAAGCATGGCCCTCAAAGACAGATGCTTTGAAGAAGTCTACAAGAATCCCTGGAAATATGGTTAAATGGTTAAGTGGCTAGGAAGTGCCAAAGGTGTGGTCATGAATCTTGAAGTTGATTGAAGAAAAAGAGTATGAAGGACATTGCAAATGCATGAAAAAAATCCATTGATTGATAGTCCTCGTCAAGTTGTCTCCAATGGTAGGTGGCATGCCAAGTGTTTCCTCATGGTTGAGGAGTTATTCCCTATTAAATATAAAGCCCCAAAGTATGGTTAAGAAGCCCCAGATCCAAGGTCAAGAAGTTATAAGTTATCCCTAAAGTCAAGTAAAGGAGAAAAACTTGTTGCAAACAAGAAGTTACAAGTCCGCTCAAGGTCAAGTAAAGAAGGTATTTGGAAGGGTATAAATGCACATCAAGAACCTACAATTTTCATCATTCAATATTGTGATCTCTTAGTACAATATTGGAAGAGAATTTTAGAGGGAATATGAAGTGAAGAAGGGATAAATTATAAGGGAAGATGAAGTCTTGTGATGATGTGTTCTAAGGTGTGTTCTTTAAAGGTCATATTTCCTTTTTCACTATAAAGTTTTTTTATATAATGATTCAGATAGTGAAAATTGGAGGCTTTTGAGAAGACACATCAAGGTACATGTGGTACAAATATTATATTTTGGGTCACTGTAAGTTTGGAGATACACTCTATGGAAGATAGGGTTTTTGACTAGTCCTGTAACTAGTCTCAAACATGTGTTTAGGGTAAAATAGTCATAACTTCTTCATAGAGGATCAAAATTCAGTGAGACTAATTGAATTAGAAAGAGTACAATATGTAGTATTTTTTTTGTGAGTATCAGAATCAGATATTAAATATTGAGCGTGTGGCATGTTGTACAAGTGTGATATCCAGAATAGGATAGTATTCAGGAAGGCCTACCATTTGCACTATATCTCTTTTTCAGCGATTTATCAAGGAGATAACCTTAGAGGAATTTTAGAGAAGATATCAAAGAATATTTGGTACAAATTTTAGACCTTGATTCATTATAGGGAGGAAGGAAGGGGAAAGAAAAGTGGGTTGGATCCTCCTTCTAGTTGGTGCTGGAAAATATAGGGAGTCGTAGCTTCCTTTAGGTTGGAGTCTATAAAATAGGGGATTGGATCCTCCTTCCAATTGGTGTTGGAGAATATAGGGAGTCATATCTTCCTTCAGGATGGAGCCTATAAACTGGGGGATTGGATCCTCCTTCCAGTTGGAACTTGAGAATATAGGGAGTTGTAGCCTCCTTTAGGTTGGAGCCTGCAATTCAAGGGGTTGGATCCTCCTTCCAGTTGGAGATGGAGAATTTAGGGAGTTGTAGGTTCCTTCAGGTTGGATCCTGTAAATAGGGGGTTGGTGCCTCCTTCTATTTGGTGCTGAAGAAGTTTGGAAGTTGGTGCTTCTATGATTGTAATCTTGAAGATATATATTAAAAAGTGTTTCGTGGTTTTCTCTATTGAATTTTGTAACTATGGTCAGTTTTCATAATGTGAAAAGTGAAAAGTGAAAAGTCATGTATGTTGGGAAGGCCAATTTAGTATAAATATATATAATAAATAAGTAGTTATTTATTATCCAAGGGACACATCCTTTCATGGATAGTCACCATATGTTCTCTATATATGGAACACTCATCATTGTAATAATGCATCAATAATATATTATCTCATATGAAAAATCAACATGGTATGAGAGCTAGACTTGGCTTGAATTCCCCACGGGGGAGCTTGGGAAAATGAGAAATAGCTTGCTATGATACATAGAAGCAGGGTAATGCTGTGTGTGTTGGTATTTTATTTCCCATCTGGAACAACCAGTTCCATTTGAAATATTCAATAGGGAGAGCACAAATTTGGAGTGGATGACGGAAGCCTATGCCTCCAAGATCAAGTGACTTCCATTGAATATGTAGAAGGTGAAAGTGGTATGTGGATAATCCTCCTCCTCGGCTTGTGTAGGAAAAAGTAGTATGATGATCAGGTAGTTGAAGGTTATCAGGATCAGGAAGCTGCTCCATGGAATCATGACCGATTGATTCTTTGGATAGAGCTAAATTCCTTTTTGGAAAGAATCTATGGATGTTAGAATCAAAGGGATGTTGGATATTAATACATGGATTTTCTGATCTAGTATAATATGTCGGTTTAGGTCACCAAGCAATTCATAATGAGGCGAAGATCATTGTTTGTTTTGCTGCCAATCATTCATTAGATCACATGATTCTTTTTTTTTTCTTGCGTTTTACAGCATGATCAGTACCAAATTATATCGAATGTCTTCCATCGGGACTTGACTATGCCAACAACCATAATTACAAACCAACTATTTCCAAAATACATTGAAATGGTAGTGTTGAAGGAGCAAACAATGTCGTTGGTTTTCATCTCCACTGGAATTGAGTACAATGCGCGAACTAAAATGAAATGCAAGTGATTATTGTGGAGAATTGAGGTCAATCCGATGGCTCTGTGAAGGGATATTGTGTGAGGGTAAGGACTGGAGAAAATTCCACATTTGAGTGGTGTCTTCATATGGGAATAGGAGCCCATGATACATAAATTTGACTGTTGTCGAGTGAGGAATATTTTTTTGTCCATGAACAAGTTGAACCATATAGCCAATATGCTTACAGCAAGATTTGGAAACTACTAAAAGATGAAGGTATAATTTGTGCCAAGTTCAAGCATGAGAGAGGTGTCTCCATTAAATGAGTCCTAGATCCATCATGTTTTGTAAAGAGCATGGATCGGGCATCAATTCGAAGAGTCATATATGACCTTTATATATTTGATTTCAAGCGTTACATTCAGATTATGTGAGACCAACAACTTTTTTCCAAGAAGCTCTTTATCCATGAAATGCATTGGTTTGAGAATCCATACAGGCTATAAAAATGACAAAGACAACATTTGAGGAAACACAGTGTGGAAATACGAAGTGAGTTTCTCTGGCTTTACATTGTTGGTCGAGTCGCTAAGATACGATATCGGTGAAATCATGATTAAGTCTTTGGATATATTACTTATTGCATTTTGTGTATTGGAGTTGCAGACTTGTGGAAGACTTTGTGAGATTTAAGCCACCCACAGTGAATTCTGTGGCAAAGAGGAATGTGGAATTCATCCTAATGTGCCTCAAATGATCATACGAAGGAACCGAGACATTGGTTTCATGAGTAAACCTTGATATGTCTTGGGGGACATTGGTTCCATGAGGGAACCTCGATGTGTCCTAGAGAAGACATTGGTTCCATGAGGGAACCTAGATATGTCTTAGACATGTGTTCCATGAGGGAACCATGAGATGTCTAGTATGGACACAGTTCATGAGTGAGATGAGACATTGGTTTCAAGAGGGAACCTTGATATGTCAATTAAGTTCCAAGATAACTTAGCTTGATMATCCCCAAGGGACTGACCACCCCTTGTAGGATGAGCTAGATCAAGTCTTGTGGATATCAACTACATCCATGACATGGTACAAAAGGGAGCAGTGAAGCTCTAGTACATCTCCACCGATGAGCATATAGCAGATAGTTTGACAAARCCCTTGTCCAAAGGGAAGTTTGTATACTTGAGGGACAAGTTGGGGCTTGTCAGGATTACTCCTTTGGTTGAGAGGGAGTGTTGATATTCTTTCATTTTGGATAGTCAGTGTGTTGTGGAGAATGGTCCAGGTTGGACAGATTGTTGATATATCATGGGCTGACATTTTCTGTGGAAAATGGTCCATGAATGACATTCTCCTATGGCACAAAAGGTGACCTAATAAGGATGAATGGTTCGCCCCTATGAAATGGATGGTGACCTGATTAGGGAGGTTAGTAAAGGACTGACATTCTCATGTGGCATAGATGGTGACCTAATCAAGATTAATGGTTCGTTCTTATGGCATGGATGGTGACCTGATTAGGGAGTTTGGTAAAGGAATGAAATTCTCTTGTGGCACAGATGGTTACCTAATTAGGATGACTGGTCTTCCCCCCATGGAACATATGGTGACCTGATTAGGGAGGTTGGTACATGATTGACATTTTCTCTATGGAAAATATGGTGACCTGATTAGAGAAAAAATGTCCAGGACTGACATTCTTCTATGACACATGTAGTGACCTGATTAGAATAATGGTCCCTGTATCCCATGGCTTGGATTTCAACATCTGGAAGGACTGGAATTCTTCTTCTAGCATAGATGGTGTCTTGATAAGGAAGAATGGTCTTTATAGTCACGTGACACTCCGTTGAGTGCGTGAAAACTATGGGACACATGCATAGTCGTGAGACTATGGTGGATATTGTGTGTCTTTGGACAATAGTTGTATGTGAATATAGTGGTTGTGTATCACTTGAAGTGACTGTGTGTCATTGGACAGTAGTTGTGTGCCACTAGCAGTGGTTATGTACCACTAGACAGTAGTTGTGTACTACTATGGATCAACATAGTCATGTTCTATTGGATGGCATTGTAGTAGTTGTGCTACTAGTTGATTATCATGAATACTAATAGATCACTTGGAGTAGTTGTGTGTTGCCTGATCACAAAGACTGTGACGGATGATTCACGCTACCAATCACATGGTAGTAGCCGTGTGCTACTAGTTTATTACAGAGTAGTCAATGGACTACTATATGAAGACATCATGGAAAGATACCTCCCTAGCTAAGAGGGAGTGTTTATGTTTCAACATCGGGAAGACATTCTCCCAGGATTGGTCATGGTGATTTGACCAATGGAGAATGGCCCTAGTGTAGTCTTCAAAGAAAATAATACTCAATGTGCTAGTGTTCCTCCAATGTGTGGAAACATCGGGAAGACATTCACCTGTAGGGGTGTACCTGTGGTGAATGTCTTGAGTAAGCATCAAGAAAACCTTCTCCTAGACTGGGCTACAGACTAAGGGAGATAGGATACATTTATCACAAAGGTGTACTTATGGTAATTGAGCTCAGGAGTAGTCCTTCCTTGATCATGACAAAGAATAATATGGACTTGATGTGCTTGAGGTGATTTCCACGTGTTAGTTATCATCAATATGACATTCACTCACAAGGGTGTACCTATGGTGAAAGACCCTGGTGTGGTATTTTTCCTAGTCATGGTGATTTGACAAGGAATGATAAAGGCTTAAGATGATAGATTCTATCACATGCGGATTGAAAGTGATATTGATCTCAGAGAAATTCAATTGGCTCAGAGGGAGAGTTGCAATGGGAGTTTCCCCTCTATTCAGGTGGGAGAGAGACATCTCCCAATACTGACACACAAGTGTCATGAGTCTAGGGTGAAGTTTTTATACTTCATAGACAAGATTTGACATGATGTAGAATGTCTCCCTCATTGAGAGGGAGTGTTGATGTTTGGACAACATCGGGAAGACATTCTCCTAGATTGTGTCATATGATAGGATGTTTCTAATGTTGTAGATGATTATGATGATGATGATGATATTTTTGATATGACCTTTTCATAGATAGATTTTTTGTCAACTTGAGTACATTTAGTTGGTTGTTATGAATACCTTCCTAGTTAAGAGGGAGTGTTGAATTTTGTAACTATGGTTGGCCTTCATAATGTGAAAAGTGAAAAGTGAAGTGAAACATTGTGTCTATTGGGGAGGGTAGTTTATTATAAATATATATAAAAAATAAGAAGTTATTTATTATACAAGGGATGCATCCTTTAATGTATGATCACCATATGTTCTCTATATATGGAACACTCATCATTGTAATAATGCATCGATCATATATCATCTCATATTATCTCATATGAAAAATCAACATTCTCCCATTTGGGTTTCCAAATAAAATTTGTGTGTAATGTGCATATGTGGTTATATGTTTATGATATGTTAAATACAATCATAAGTGAATGGAATAGATGATAAGTTAATGTTTACATGTTGTGATTAAAAAAGGTAAAAAAAAATCAATATTGATTCACCCCCCCTCTCACTATTGGTGAATATTCCAACAACAGGCACATACATATGCGGGTTCCAGTAAGGAAATTCACATACATACATAGGTTCGATTGATGTTTAGATCTGTTAGGACCAAAAAAACAACCTCACGAGGATATGAATCCCCCTTCATTTGTATAGAGGTGGTAATCCTCTTTGGATGAAAGATATATCTGGGATGTCTTGGATTAGGGAGAATGCTAGACAACAAACCCCAAATATTTATTGCTTGAATTTATTCAATAAAATGGTTCTTAAATAACCTAGTCTAATATTTATGTGTAACAGGAAGTCTTTTAACAATAAAAAAATTGGAGGGATTCAATACCAGAATATCTTTGTGCTCAACATCTAATATACAATATTCTTAATCACATACAAATACTTCCATATCTTCTTCACGAGAAATAAGAGAGAATAATTTGATCATCTCATAGAATTTTAAAAGAGTATTACTTTCAATATCAAAATAGAATTTGATAGGTCAATTTCAAATATCTCATACTCAAGACTCAAAGTTACAAGATACAATCGAAATTAACCCCAAAGTTATTCTTTGTGGAGCTTTATTCATGAAAAATATTCTTCATTACTAAATATCTGATAGTCATATACATGGTTGTAAATACTCCATGATCATATAAATAATTTTTTTTGAATAATACAAGAAGRACACTCAAGAACTCAGCCTTGTGCTTAATTCTAAGATTCAAKCATAAAGTTATGAGAAATGGTGTAGAAGAATAAAAAGAGTGGAAAATATAGATATTTTTCTTCGTTGATCAGAAACTTCACTGGATATTATGTCTGTACCTTTTTCTTCTGATCTTCTTCCCCTACACCTCTGATTATCCAACCCTTGATGAAGCACTTCTTCTCTTTTTAAAATTAAATCTTCTAACTACTTGAGTAGTTAGGGCTTTTCCCTTCTTGAATTTCTTGTACAATTTAACTTTAATTAGTGACTCAATTAAGTGTCTTTAATGATTTCACAGCATTAACATCCACATATTTCAAATGGGTCCCTTTTTTTTTAATAAAATTTTTCATATAAACTTTTATTTTCAAAACTTTAACTAATTTCCATTTTAAAAGGGGGAATGTGTTTTAATTTTATGGATAGTATTATAAGCGTTTCAGCCATGTAAATCATTTCATATTTGATATTCATCGTCTTGTATTTCCAACGATATAATTTTTTTTCCAAATACGACTCCTGGATCTCAAGATATGAGTTCACAATGTTGAGTTGTCAAGTAGGCTTGTATTAAAATAAGATGACTGTTCTTTTAATTTCTGGGAAAAATGTGGCCAATTTTAGCCCTTGAAACTAGTACCATCATCTTCTTAATTGAAATATATTTCCAATGGTATAAAATTTGCGTGATTTCATCACCCAGAGCTCAAGTTAAGGCCTCTGTAAGATCGTGACTCAATAATCGTAGATTGAGTTTGATGAGACAATATTGGCCCTTGGATTGAATTTCGTGCCCCCTTTATGAGAATTCGACATTTTGTGGTAAAAATATTATCCCACATGCATGTGAGTATGGGAGTGTTTATTATATATAATTCTAAGTATAATGGACACTTATTAAGAAACATGAAAAGAGAAGAAGGATATGGAGCTTAAGAGCTCGACCTCCCCTTAGGAAATTGATAAATAAAATATATTTTGACCAAAATTATCCTCCATCTCATTCCCAGTCTTTGATGAGTCAACCGTTCACTTGTTTCCATGTGTCTTACACTCAAATGTCACGATGTGTCTTCATATGATAGCTTAATAATATGCCACATGTAATCAATAATAGCATGCCACGTGTCATGTGTTGAGTGGATGTGATATGTAACCAATACTAACATGGCATGTGTCACGTGTTAGGTGGATTCCATATGTGGGAATATCATTGGTTAATAAAAATTCCATTTCATCCAATCATGGGATACCACATGGCATCACTCCATATGTTTCCACGTGAAATAATTTGATTGGTTGTTGGTAGGAATATCATTGTTCACTTGTTTCCACGTGTCTTACACTCAAATGTCACCATGTGTCTTCATATGATAGCTTAATAATATGCCACATGTAATCAATAATAGCATGCCATGTGTCATGTGTTGAGTGGATGTGATATGTAACTAATACTAACATGGCATGTGTCACGTGTCAAGTGGATTCCATATGTGGGAATCTCGTTGGTTAATAAAAATTCCATTTCATCCAATCATGGGATACCACATGGCATCACTCCATATGTTTCCACGTGAAATAATTTGATTGGTTGTTGGTAGGAATATCATTGGTTAATGAAAATGTCATTTTATTCAATCATGGGATACCACATGTCATCTCTCCATAGGTTTCCATGTGGAATAATTTTATTGGTTGTTGGTTCTTGGATTTAATTTTAAAATATGAATAAAGTATGGAAAGGGAAAGGGACGAGAAGGGGGTAAGTGAGGATAGTTAGGGAGGGGGGAAATGAGGGTAGTGGAGGTAGGGGGTGACGTAGGGTGATGTATAGGATTGTAATATCTAGATAGTGGGTCATGAGTTCGAATATGAGGGAGTGTGAGGGGGTGAGGGAGTGTGGAGGGTTCACTAACCTACCATGGAGTGGAGAGGAAAGAGTGTTGGGTTGGGGAGTGAGTGAAGTGAGGGGGTAGGGAAAATAATTAATGAAAAGAAAGAGGGTGGAGGTGAGAACATGAAGACATAAGGAGGAAAGGAATACCATAAGTCTATCCATCCAACGGATTAAAAATAAACTAATTGTGGTATATATAAAAATAAATTAAGTGTGGATTACAGATATAGGAGAGTGGAAATAAAAGTAAGTGTTGAGAGGAGAGGTAAGTGTAGTGAAAAATAAAATATTCCTAAGATTTTACGTGCTATATCCACAAGATATATGGTGGTGCATTCCAAAAAATAATCCAAGAAAATGGACATGGTTCCGAGATATTCCAAGAAAATGAAGATAGTTCTAAGAAATTGTAATTCCAAGAAAATTGTCTTTGTCGCAAAGTGAAGAAGCGCTCATTGGGTGTTTGAATGTAAACTTGGATATCTTGAGCATACAAACTTGGATTTTGAATCCAAAAAATGCGTGGAAAAATTGAGACTGAGGGATACACAATGAAATCGTTATCATTCAAAAAAAATCTTCTTTTATTATTCAAGTAGTAGGAAACTATAGATGACCAATTTTGGTCAACAGGTTCCAATGGTGATAGGTGCGTACAGGTGAGTAAAAGACATTATAGGGGCAGTTTTAGAAAAAGGTTATTAGATCATATCTTGGATATGGAAACCAAATTATGATTTGACGATAGGTTGGATGGGGATTCCAACTATAGTCCTTGGAATGATACAATCATGTTGGTGTTGATGGAGAACAAGATTTGGTAATTTGCTAATATTGAGATCACTCCTCCAACAGATGCAAAACAAATGGTCATACATAATCATAATGATGTGAAATCCATGCACATAATCCTACATGGAGTCAAGGATTATTAGATCCCTCATTTATTGGGGAAGACAACTTCCAGGGGCATGTGGGAGGATCTGAAGAGTTTATTTCGGATTAAGAATGAGAATCACAAAATAGTTCTGGGAGAGAAGCTTAGAGACACAAAGATGACAGGATTAGACATGGTGACAACCTATCTCACATGGATCTGATAGGTTTGATATGTGTTGGATGCATTTGGGGAGACAGTGACTCATTCGAAATTGGTTAGGATGGAACTAAAAGGCTTCATGAAGCAATGGAAACCATTCATCAAAGGGATCGTGGCACATGAGAACCTCCTTGATTGGATGAGGTTGTGGGATGACTTCGTTCAGGAATAACTTCTAAATGAAGAATTGAATCGAGGTCGACATAATAATCTTGATGAGAACCTTGCTCAATGCTAATGAAAACCTTTCTCTTTCTAGCTAGGAAGATAAAGGAAAGTTCAAGAAGATTGCCAATGGAAAGTCTACCTCTCAAGATGACAATAAGAAGAACATGAGAAAATTCAAGTGCTTTACATTTCACAAGTTTGGGCATTATGTAGGAAAATTTTTGAACAAGAAGAAGGGTCAGAATGAAATGTAACCAGAGGTATCTATGTCTACAAAGGCTCAAATGGATGAGCTTGCCAAGAAGTTTGAACAAATATATTTCTTACTTGTTTCCTAGACTTCCTTGGGTAGCATATCAGCTAGTGCATGGATAATATATAGTGGAGCGACATGTCATATGACAAGATCATAGGATTGTTTTGAGATATTCATAGAGTCAGACTCATGTGTGCATGTGGAACTTGGTATGGGGACCACACATGTAGTAAAGAGATCTAGAACAGTTCCATTATAGATGGGTTCGTGAGGCATCTTGATAGTGATGGAATGCTACGATTTCCAGAACTGAAGAGGAGTGTGTTCTCAGTATCAACGATTAAGAAGGGATTTTATGTATTAATATAGGATGGATAGGTGTTGATCAAGCCCAAAGGATATATCTTAGACACAACGGTTGTTTTTAGAGTTAGAGAGAGAACATTGTATAGGCTAAAGGGACAACCTATCCGAGCAATGGAAAGTAGAAAAGTTGTAGAGAACAAGGAGAAGGTATCCCCGAAGGTCGAGAATCTCAGAGGGAGTTAGTCTTCAGGTTTAGGTGGGAAGTATCAACCTTCCAAGTCTGTCAAGGGGTCATGGTTCGAGATGACCATGCAATATGCTTAGGAGCAGCAGGATTTTAGGAGCACGATGAGAGGGAAGTCTTCAAAGACATCTCCAAGTGAGATGGAAAGGATATATTTTGTTTTATAGGGAGCAACTATGGTAGTGGATCTGGTAGCGAAGACAAAGCCACATTTAGGTGGTAGAAGTACGTTCCTCCCTAAGAGGGACTGTTGATGCATGGTAGCATAGGATAGGTACTTCCACATAGGCTTGGTGTTTAGCATGTGGAATTCATCCAAAGTCTTCTACCCTTATAATTTACTTTAATTAAATTACTTATTAAAGTAAACTTATTTGATTAGTGAGTTGATTTTTATTTAAGGAAATGTTTTAATTATCATTAGCGAATTAAATAATATCCATCGATTTCAAGTGAGGTGAGAAATAATCTCAATCGTCAATCACTTTGGATATTAGGGTTAGGTAATAACTCAATATTTTAAAAGAAATGATAGGGTGAAGGAGAAGACACTTTCACACAGAAATAGCAAAGAAGGATTTTTTCTAGTGTAGAGTCATTCGAGAGTGTAGAAGTAAAGAAGGACTTTTGCTTACACATGATACATTATATGAGTGAGGATATCTCATTGATTGGGTGAAGATAATTTCGTCTAAGTGTTGATGTAGAAAGAGTTGGATCATGAAGGATTGTGATTCAAGGAGATCTCAGATAGGTGGATAATGACTTCCATCTAGATATTAGTACAGGTCAAAAAGAAGGGAGAAAAAATGCATCCACAAGAAGATCAGGAAAATCATATCCACAACAACAGTTATGGATATGTATGCACTTTTCAGTGGAGATAGATGTGTGTGTATGCAAGTCTCAGTGAGGAAAAGAGTGTATGTACATGGGTATAAGTGGAGATAGGCTCACATAAGTTGTGATACTTGAGTGTACAATATTGTACAACCAAGGAGGAGTTTCTAGGTTTGCATGTGTTGTATATAGTTTTATGTATTTCTTTGTGAGATGTTTCTTGGGTATGGGAGCCCTTGTAAGATTTGAATTTATTTGAATTATAACTTAGTTGATGGGAATAATATCTTTGTGTATTGTGTATGAGATTTTGGTTTCCTTATTTATTCTTCCGGTGTAATGTTTAGTTGATTACTCAGTTGTGTTTTTATTCAATAAGTGATTTATTTGGAATTAACTGTCAGGTGTTGGGTAGATGGAAATTTCAACARACTTTCCCAGGGTAGAAACATAAGGAMAAAAGTACTGATTTAGCCAACATATCTAAGAAAATATTTTATCACCCYACTTTGCAAAATCAATGCCTATATTACAAATATATAAGGGTGCATCTAAAACAAGAATGTGAAGGAAGTTTTAAGCACTGTAAAATTGTGTGGGAAGTACAAGTGAAGTCACCGTGGATATGGATGYTTKTTGGAAGTGGGACCATAATTGTATGATACCGAGGCAAATTCATCGGGGCTAGGGATGCTCACTGGTAGTGAAGAAATTCCTGGAGAAGAGATATTAGGAAAACACATCGGCGTAAATTCAGTCACAAGTACTCTTTTGTGGTGTCACACCCTCCCAAGGTTCATGTGCATGTATTAAAATTAAAAATAATCATACTTATTCAATTTCACATAAATTACTCAACAAAACATCTGTAGGTTGTTCTAACTATCACATCTTTCAGGAATAAAAGCTAGATGATATGGGATCCACGGTACAGACAAACATGTAATTTGTATAGACAAGGACTTGAATAACTATAACAACTTGAAGGTACATCTTAAGACATAGACAACTATTTATTCCCAGTAAGTCGTCATTTGTTGATCTCCCCAAAACTATCCATTGAAATTCCATGTTTTAGGGAATTGTAATGCCCCCCCCTCAATAAAATTTTAAACATGGGTAATTTCTCACTAATAACTAACCTAGATGCTTACAAGGGAACTATTATGATCATTATGTGGTCTCAAGTTTTTTAAGGATAGATGCACTAATTTTAAATCCATTTAAGATCTCCTATGAGTCTTATTCGTCGCTTTCTACAAGCTAGAACCTTTTATAATTTTCTGTTGTTTCAACCTTCTCCCAAACTGATAGATCATGCACATGCGCATGTGACCAAGTCTATGAATTATTTGAAAAAAAAAATCA
>SNQJ01S0206794.1:0-16323 GCA_010110895.2 Picea sitchensis
AGATGAGAAGTATGTAACCAACTTAGGGTATGCACTTCAAAATTTCTTAGATTATGAAGAACAATTGGAAAGAATAGGTCTTCCAAAGGAATATTCTATAAAGAAAATTGATATGTATATAGTTTTGCAACTTGTTCAAGATATGGGAAATCGAATGATTTCTTATGAGAGGAAAGGTGTCACCTCAAGTTCATCTCCTGTCGACTCTTCTTCTCAAGCTATTTTGATAAACCAATTAACCAATTATTCATTTCATAATCAACCAAAGGCTATTCTCTTTAGGGATTGGTGTAATTTCTGTGATGAAAATCATGAGTAAAGTACTTGCAACGTTAAGAAAAGGGCACAAGAGAAAATATTTGGAAAAAAAACTGAAACAAATATTGTTGCCTCAAATTGGGCTCCTGAAGAAGATGTGATGTTGGTAAACACAAGGAATAAATCATACACAAATAAATGGAAATGTAATATTCCAAAAACCACCTTTGCTCCCAGTTCCTCTTCCGAAAACACAAATCCTCAAGTTGTCACAACAACTCAAAATACAGAGACATCAATATTTTTTCTTCCATCCAAGTATACCATTCTTAATCAAATAGATAACATAGAAGTAGATGCATCTCTCTTGGTTATGGTCATTGTCCCAAAACAACAACAACATTTTAAGAATTATATCGAAGGTAAAAATTCTCCAATAACTAATATCTTTTAAAAAATGGATGGGGATGAATCACATGTAAATATGATAGGTGTAAATAATTTTAGGAATCCTATAAAAAACCCTCCTTTTTATATTTATGTAAAAATTATGGATAAGATAGCTCACTGTTGCTTAATAGATGGTGGATCAGGGCCAAGTTTCATGTCCAATATTATTATGGAAGAACTAGGATTGTTTTGTACAAATGAAAACGCGAGAAGTATTTTATCCTATAATAATTAACAATAATCAACAATAAGTGAAATTAAGGATGTAACTCGAGTTCTCTGTGCACATCCTGAAATTATAACCACTCTCAATATTCAAGTAATTGACATGCCTATTAGTAATTGCTCAATTATTTTGGGTAGGGATTGGTAGTCTTTAACTGATGGTTATATATCATTAGATGGTTCACATCTATCCATCCCCTAAAATAGAATGAATATCATTATTTTAAGGGAAGGAAGAATTTCACTGTGTATTGAGAAAGTTCCTCAACCCAATGTAAATTATATTTGAGGAAGATGTGAGTGTCTATTATATTTTTGTGGATGATTATTTTATAGGGATTTTTTGGATGAGTATTGTTATAGGGAAATATTTTCAATTTTAGAGAGTCTAAAAGGGGATTAAATAAGACTCCAAGGGGGCTTATTTTCTTAAGTAATCTAAACGAGACCAAAAAGAATAAATAATCTCGTGTAGGCTATTTATTTCAAAATTTAAGTGATCTTGAAAGACAATAAACCATGCTCATAGGGAGTCCCTTGGGTATGAGCCAAAAACGATGAAGAAGAATGGAGTTTTGATACATAATCATGGCGGGACTAAAAGGACTCCCAAGACTATGGAGAAACATTCATAGAATGAATACTAAAGTGCAACAAAGGATCTACCTAGGGAATCCATGTAGAGGTAGGCTCTACCAACTAACTACGACACTTCTAAAGCAACTGAGAAGGTTCCATGTCACACTTCGTTGGGATTGATCCTATGGAAAAAAGAACCGGGAAACAGATAATGAAAAAATTGCAAGTAGGTAAAATCCTAACCTATGTGCTAGTTTTGAGGTCAATACTTGTCAGAACGGATCGATACAATGAACACAATTCAAAGAAAAATGTATCCAAGATCCTGCATATAAGGCCAATAACACTCATCAAGAAGTTAATAGATCCAATATAGATAGAAAATTCAAAAAATAAGATGTTCTACTGAGTACAAAACTTGAAAACAACAAACCTGGACTGTACAATATGTACAAGGTGCCGCACAACCTTACGACTCATGTGTGGTACTAGTTCAAGTAGAGCCTACTGCTAGGCTCTTGCCAAGAGTCTCTTTGATAGTCAACCTGGAAAGTCTCCCAAAAGGGAGGAAAACACAAACCATGGTAAAATTATTCCCACATAATATAATTCGTAGTCATGGATTCAAGGATAGCCTCATTTGAAGGAAATTCAATATCCAAGAAATCACGCGAACAAGGAGGGTCAACAATCTTGAAGGGAAAAGCAAACTGACCATATTCCATATGACGATATAGGTTCTAGCCAGGACTGGTAGAGTCTATCAATGAAGAATCAAAAGCACAAGGGATTTAGGATATACAAACAACGAGATCAGACTCAAAAGGAAATTCCAGATCACTTAGACGAAGAGGGTGAAGTAAGGGCTCCCATGCCCCCATTGGATAAACCAATGTATCAATTACTGAGACTGAGTCTCAAGAAGGAAAACATGAGTGAACAAGTTCCTGCTCAGGAGAAATTGAACACTGAGGATAAGATGCCACATAATTTCCCTGTGGTGAGGTAGAGTCTACATGGATACTAGGAACATATAAAGGGGCAAATTGAAATAACACCAAATTAGGATGGTGATTATTAGATTCCAACTAGTCAATAGTGACAATGCTTCCATTGTGAGGGAAATGCATCACCCGAAAGAGTGTAGACACCACAACATTCATAGCATATACATAATCATGCCCAAGAAGCATATTGAAATCTAATGGGCCTTGCACCACTATAACATCGACAAGGACAATATTCCCACCTAATGAGATAGGAAACTAAGGAAGAATCCCCGAATATTCACTAGGATGTCTGTCAAAATCCAAAAACTTATGTGAAGTAGTCACAAGCTCGAGAGAACCCAAATATTTCCAAGCCGATGAGGATAAAATACTTGCGGAGGCTCCTTCATCTACAAGACATCGGTAATTTTTTTTTGAATTCACTTCAATCCGTATTTGAAAGGGTGAAGAATAAGGAAGGAGAGGCTCAACAAGGTCATTCCAATCAAAGGAAACCATCCTAGGACTTGGAGGGGGTGTGCTCGAAAGTGAGCAAAATTTCCTCTTGTTTTGAAACCACTAAACTGGAAATGTTAAAAACATAGTCAGTAGACACATCACTCCCCATCAAAAGAGTATGATAAGCCAAATATTGCATTAGTGTGACCAGTTTGGTAGACTCGACACTCTCCAAGAGTAGAGTGGGATCAACCGAATATTGCATTGGCACAACCAATTCCTCAACCACTGACTGGATATGCTGCAATACAACATGGTCTAAAGGCGCATCACCCTCCAAAAGAGGACTGGGAACAATTGAATATTGCATTAGCATGACCACTTTATCAACGACTGGTTGAATAGGCTACAAGACAACATAGTCTAAAGGAACATCACCCCCCAAAAGAGGAGTGTGATCAACCAAAGATTGCATCGACATGACCACGTCATCAACCAAAGGCTGAATACACTGTGAGAAAACCTCATAAGACTTAGAGTCATAAGATCTTACAAATAGGGACCACAATATTCATGCCTCTAGAAGGCCATGGCATAAATGAGTAAGGTGATCTCCATTACCTTAATAGTGTTGTTGATGAAGTGAGTGCCTTGGTCACTCATCAAAATCCTTGGGCAACCAAATCTAGTGATCACTTGCTCAAACATGAAGTGAGATGATTTCTCTGCACTACAATCTTTTACTGTTGCTTCTTCTACCCATCTTGGTAGGTATTCTGTCGCAGTTATAATGTGCTTCACTCCTGAAATTTTTTCTAGTGGGTTAATTGGTCCCCCAAAATCTATTGCCCATTTTTCGAATACCTGCAAAGTTACTTGTGGCCTGAGGGGAATATCGTCCCTTCTATTCGGTTTACCAACCCTCTGACATACGTCAAATTTCTGGCAGTATTCCTTTGAGTCTCTGTGAATGGTCGACCACCATAGTCCTGCGCGCAATACCTTCTACGCAGTAGATTTTCCTGCATAATGTCCTCCTATTATTCCCTCATGGGATTTTGCTAAGATCCTTGGTATTTCATGTTCTAGCACACATATTCTCAAGATGCTGTCTGCGCCCATTTTGTATAAGTGTCATGCAATCAAATGATAGTCTACAGCCCTGACTACCAGGTTTTTCTTCTGAGCAGTATTGAATTCCTGTGGAACAGTCCTTGTACTCAAGTACTGGATGTTTTCTGCAAAGTATTCATCAGCTATCTGGACTAAAAATAACTGTGTGTCAGGAAATTTGTTCTCTATATTCATAGGTTCCTCCCCATTAGTGATCCTTGACAGGTGATCAGGTCCTGCGTTCAACTTTCCTGGTTTGACTATCACTTCAAAGTCAAATTCCTGGAACAACAATAACCATATACAAATCCTCCCCCCCAACACTGACTTGTTGATGAGGTATTTGAGCATTGAATGGTATGTGAACATCTTGAAATGTTTTCCCAATAAATATTTCATGAATTTCTGAAGTGCATAAACCATTGCTAAGCCTTCCCTTTCTGTGGTATTATAATTTTTCTCTGATTCTGACAGTTTTTTGCTAGCAAATGTTATAGGATGGTCCGATCCTCCTGCTCCCAACTGCGCCAAAATAGCTCCAATTTCTATGGCTGATGCATCTACATGTACATGGAATGTCGTTTCCCAATCCGATAATACTAGTATTGGTGCGGTTACCATCTTCTCTTTCAGGGTGTCTAATCCGTGCTGACAGTTCTCATTCCACTGAAAATTTGTGTCTTTCCTTAGAAATTTCTCCATTGGCGCAATGATCTGCACATACCTCTTTATAAATTTCCTGTAGTATCCTCTATGTCCCAATGTCTCTCTCAATTGGCGGTCTATTTTTGGTGGTGGTAGTTTAACAATTACTGCAATCTTGGCAGGATCTACTAGCAAGCCTTGCTTGCATACTATATGGCCCAATAGTATTCCAAAAGGCGTCCTGAAAATGCACTTCTTCATATTTAACGATATCTGGCACTGCCTGCATCTTTCTAACATCATCCACAAGACCTCAACATGGTATTTTAATAGACTATAGACTGTCTAATCATCCAGATATACTAATGGAAACTAGTGGATAAACTCTTTAAATGAAGCTATGAATACTCTGGAGAATATTGTTGGTGCATTATTCAATCCAAACAACATGACTGTATACTGGTAGGATCCCCATTCCATGGAAAAAATGGTCTTGTATTGATCTTCTAGTGCTATCTTGATTTGATGGAATCCTGATAATCCATCGATGAATGAATAAGCTTCCTGTCCTCCTACATTCTCCAAGACTTCATCTATGAATGGAGTAGGGAACATGTCATGTAGGAACGCATCATTCAACTTCCACAATTAGACACATATTATTATCCCCCCATGTTTCTTCTCTTGAACTACCATCGGGCTTACCCATTTAGACTCTTCTACATGTTCTACGATTCTAGCCTACAACATCCTATCAATATCGACTTTGAATTTTTGCTTATATATCGGGTTTAGTATGTATGGTCATTGTCTGATCAGTCTTCCCTAACCTCTGAACGATATCTTCATTTCTCCTAGCTCTCCTGCTATGCCTTTCATTTTGGTGAATGTTGTTGGGAACATGTCACTATACTCGTGCAGTAACTTTGTTATACTTTCCACTGTTTGCACATTCCAATAGTCTCCAATGTTGGCCATTTTGGGATTCTCAACTGTCTCAATGTTGAATTTCTTCACCTTGATCGATGCAACAATTACTTCTGATTCCATAGGTGAAACTTCCACTTCTTTCTCTCCTTCAACTTCCTGAATATGAATATCGCATGGGTCATATTCATTTGGTGCTTCTTCCTGCATGTGGTAGCATGACAATAGTTCTTTCATTGTCTGTCTGTTTTGCTGTTGTTCCTCTGTCATGAGTTCAAATTTTGGTTCCTTAATGAATATCACCCCTTTGATTTGTTTAATTGATGCATCTATGTTGGGGTTCTCATGCTCAAATGAGAAAGTGAATGTAAAATTTTGCTGTAATACTATCCATCTCGTAGTTCCTCTACACAGTTCTTGGTCTGCATACCAGTTTGCTAGAATGCCTTCTAACGTGAACAAAATGGTGAGGCCATTCCTCTGGTCGTGTCATCCTCCATAGCATTCTACACTTCTCCAAGTGTTCTACTGGTGCTCCCTGTCCATCATATTTATCTAGTTAGTTTCTTCCTTGTTCTACGCCAAACCTAATGTGCAGTAACTGCTTACATTGATACCAATCTTTCATTGTTTCTTTGTGTGCACCCCACCATCTTGCAGGTGTTTCCTTGAGTGCTATATCCAGGGCTAAGAGTATCTGATTTTTTAACACTTCATATTCATACCATGTTAATAATGCTTCTAGGTCATTCATCCCATGGAGTCTGGGAGGTTCCCTTATCTCTGCACCTACCCATCTTACTGCGCGGTCTATTCTTGCACATCTTCTTGTGGAGACTTCGTGTAACCTCTTCTACCATTTTTATAAACCCTTATCTGAGTCTGATGCACATGAGGTGATGCTTTGCCAACTAAGTACCCTATTTGTAGTTGGGTTCATGTAATCTATATCTTGCACAATTGTTCTGTACAAATGGTTAATTTCCTCCAGGTATAAGCAAGTAGGCTCTACGAACCTTTCCCCTTCTGATGGGTCCAATGTCACAATGACTCTATATTCTCCTGAATCGAAGATCATCTTCCATGTCTTTAAGTTTATTATGGCCTGGTTATTAGACACCCAATCCAAGCCAATAAATGTTGGATAAGGTGTTGTTCCATCCACTATCTCTATTAATTCGAAGTCAGCTTTAGTGTGTAGTCCATCCAGGTCTACTGTTACCCCTTTCAGTCTCCCAATTGGTAGAACTCGATGTTGGTTTGCTATTTTTAGTTGAACTGGTGAATATCCTAGTGTGGGATCTCCCATACATTTCCATGTCTTCTTGGGTAATACATTGACTTCGGATCCTAAATATAGTATAATATCTCCCATGTTGAAATATCTACTTGTTCTCCTCCTTGTATGTAGATGGTTGTCTGTTTTCTGTTCTAGATTTTTCTTTGCCTCTATGATACATCTTTCAAGCATATTTTGTAATATTCTAATAGATGATGGATCATTTAGTAATCTAACACAAGATTGCAAAAAACCCTTAATCATACTTACTTGTCCCAGGGGCTGTGTTTCTTTGGTGTGATCCAACGATGGAGGCATCTTGTACTTTGGTACTTCCTTATTATGCAGCATGGTTGATATCAATGCAATTCTTGGATTAAAGAATTCTTGTCTGGATTTCTTGAATATCTCCTTTTCATTCTGCGCATCAAACTACTTCCTTGGTTCGACATTCATTTTCACCCATTGGTGTTGTGTTGGATCTTGTCGTAATACGTTGTTTCCTATTTTAGCTCCTCTCCGTGTAACTATGTTGATGTTTCTTCCTTCCTCCCTTGCTTCTGCTGAAATCCATTGAACATTCTGATTGTTCTGATTGCTCTTCTCCTGAATCTTCCCTAATAATGTCGGACATTCTTCCGTGTCATGATATGATACGCAACAATACATATAGGTTGCTGGTGGAAGTGGACATTATTTTGCGTAGTGTTTTGGTTGTTGACAATTGTGACATACCATTGGTCCTCTACCTATTCCAAAGCCTCCTCTTGATATACCTCCCCCTCTATAGCCATATTGATCCCCTCACAATGCACTATACTGAGGCACCTAGTTATACTGTGTGGTATTATAGTGTGGCTACACGATATTTTACTGCGGCTGCACAATGTTGTACAGTTGCTACACAGTGTTATACTACTATTGCACATTGTTGTACATGGATGATACTTGGTTAAACTGATGTGCGACTTGCCCGATCATCATTTCTACCTCCACCCTGTATGCATCTGATGTTATTTCCCTCATCAAGTCCATGGTTTTGCAATCTTTGTCATCATGGCCTACTAACTTGCAAAAGTTACAATACGATCACTTTGGAACTGTCTGGTACTTTTGCATCATTGGGAAGTGGTATGGATCATGAAACTATTTCTTATAGATCTTGCACCATAGTCCTCTTTTTGGTAATGGATTTGGCATTCCTGCTACCATGTACTGCACGAATGTCAGACATTCATTCTTATGGTGTCCTTCTATCCTACATGTGGTACACCAAACGACTTCTCTTTTATCCTTACTCTTGTTCTGTTTTAGCTGGAATGTTATGTTCTTCAGATCCTCCTTCAACTCCTTGATGGCTAGGTTTGTCTTTTGATATTGGTTTTCTTCTATTTGTAGGGATGCCTGGAGAGCCTCTGCCTGGGTCTGAAACTTTTATTGTTGCAGTGGATATTTCAAGTGTGGTAATAGTGAATTGACGAACATATGCCTATGTTGCACATCTTTCATGATGTATTTTACCTTTCCCTTCAGTCATTTGAATCTCTGGTCAATCTACCATACCGATTCTCTGTGTTTTTGTCTAATCTCTATCATCTCGTTCATGTATTGATCCTCTAAACTCAACTTCTAGAACTCATTTATCAACAACTTCTTGATATCTCCAATCTTTTTGGTTGTCCCTGGTGGAATGATTGCAGCTAAACTCATATACCAGTCCAGTGTGCGAAATCTTCACATGATAGATAACTGTGCAAGCTTAGTGTCCTCGTCCATGATTTGTTTTTCTTCCCAAATATTTTCATAGATAAAAAGGTGCTTCTTCGGGTCCTCCGATGCTTCTCCTTTGATATATGGTAACTTGATGGTTGGATCAGGTCCTTCCATCTTGAATGCTGAACTACTACCTCCACACAGTGTGGATATTTGAATACTTCTTCCTGAACTAGCTCCCCCAGTTAATGTTCCTTGTCTAGATGTACTTCCTGTTGTCTTATTTTTCCTCAAATTTGGTTGCCTAAATGTTGGTGTTATTCTTGGTGTATTAGTCACACATGGGTTTATGGGTTCCACACTGACACTGATATGGATAGGAGTGTTGCTTTCTATTTCCTCTCTTGGACCTCTCATCTTCCTCTCATATGTTGCATGCATTATTTCCTCAATATTCTCCACAACTCGAAGATCCTCTACCTCCTCTTCATCACTTGCTAAGACTTCCCTCATGGCTACGAATCTCTTCTTGGTGTTCACCTCATATTGGTAGGGTACTCCACTACATGTATTTCTAGCTATTTCCATGATCCGTTTGATCTAGTCTTCATCCATCATAATTGGGTCCAACACCTCCTCCTTATTTCCTTTATCCCCTTCTCCTTCCATTTCTCCTTTTCCTGTCAATGCTTCCCCCCTTCCCCCATGCATGTAGGGAGTTTTAGTTGTTTGAATCCATTGTCAGTAATATCTTAATGGAATTATATAATGATATGATGTACCTTCCTTGAGGTCCCTTCAAGAACTCTTTTTCAGCTCTATTGTAGGATTTCACTGTATCTACTGTAAACTCTGTGATAAATCCGACAATAATGTTGTCTAGCCAGAAATATACTGTGCGTGTAAAATTATTATCAAATCGTTCTAGCTGCGTGATCTCTTGAGGATTCCACTCTAGTTCTCTGATCCGATTTGTAGGATGGTTGTCTTTCAATATTTTTATCCACTCCTACAATATGTGCGAGAAATAACATAAAACAAATTCATGCAAGTCGATGAATACATACTTGTCCATATATTTGTGCAGTGTTAACTTGGGGTTTCTGTTATCTTTCTGCACAAAATATAACTCCTTTGTCTTCAACTAGCTCTCTATCTCTACCTTCATGGGATTACATGGTCTCAAGATTCCCTTTTAGATTCTCATTCTTTCACCTTTTTGTCATCCGATCCCGCATTCTTTTGACACTTCTTCAACATATATCATATGCTCAATCCCATTTTCTTCCAATCAACTGACAACATAACCATTTGTTGGTTTTCAATTCTCTAATCTTATTCTATTGGTCTTGAGGATTTCTTATGGGGTATTTTGATTCTATTTGACCACCACAAATTGACCCTGGTTCATAACTAAGAAGCTTCCCAACAAAATCCCTGTAAAACTATCGACCCTTCTGGTAACCCAGAAGGAAACACAACACATCGAGTGTACTACACAGTCTCACTCGAGATAGGTCTATGGGTGGCTGCAATACTCAAGTGTTTGCAACCTGGGACTGAGAGAGATCAACGAGTGTGCATTGTAAACTTTATTCATTTAATATAACATCTAGTTATAACATTCATTCTATGCATGCATGTGGAATACCAGATCTACTTGGTTGCTTCACTTAACATTCATCAACTAATAAGATATAAATATGCATTCATTCATTCACACAACACAGGTTTTACCATGGTTCACCCCCTCCTGGGATACACCCACAAATATATGGCTCACAAGATTTTATTATAGTTTATAAATATCCCACGCCGCGTGTGTTTACATTCTTGGATCTCACTCTCCTCAACAGGCTCCTCGATCCCTATGAGGTTGACTAGATAGCACCATGCTCATAATCATGCAATCTAACCCTTGGGATCAAGTTTCTCACCCCTTCTTTAGCTCACCCGCTTAATGACTCATACAATTCTTACAATTCTCTTCCTCTATGTTGGGACTCTCTTCTTCGTCCATCTCTCTCCTCTCTCCTTTATTTCACCTAAGTACTACTTATTTATATCCTCGGGTCACCATCCATTACAATGCACTAAAAAAACCCTAACCCTAACGTCGTTAGGTCTTCCTTGGATGCACGCTTCACCTGGTTCTATTACACATGTTGCTTTTCCTTCCAACTATCTTTCACATACTTTTCCTAAAAAATAGCCTTTCTTCCTGGCTAGGCTTGCATCCAACACTTTGTATATTTTCTTCTGTGTTGAGATCTTCTGCTAGTGCACTACCTGGAATAGTTTGAAAGAATTCCTCAAGTCTTTGTTCTAGATTCTCTACGCATTGTTTTTCTTCATCTCGCTCGATCTGCACTTCTTTGAGAGCTATCTCTACTACCTCCTTCTCTTCCTTGCATGTCTCCAAGTTTGTTACATTTGTTCTATCCCTTGATTGTAATTTTTTTGCAACACTCATCTGCAACTTATACAACGCTTTACTTGGAATCTTGGACATAGCCAAGTCCAAATTTTCTGTGTCCTTTAGTTTCTTCTGCGTTGTTCCCTGAT
This sequence comes from Picea sitchensis, assembly GCA_010110895.2. Classification (NCBI taxonomy): domain Eukaryota; kingdom Viridiplantae; phylum Streptophyta; class Pinopsida; order Pinales; family Pinaceae; genus Picea; species Picea sitchensis. Next base: position 11,203 of record SNQJ01S0206794.1, read on the forward strand.
CAATCTGTAGCATCTCCTGAGTGATATGGAAAATATTACTGCCCATTACCATTGTCTGTATTGCCCCTTTTTATTATGGAGTCTTCTCCTGATGGCTGAGTATTTTTGTTGTTTTGTTCCTTTCTTTTGCACGACATTAATCTGGAGGCTTTCCAAATTCTCCTTGAACTCCATCAATTTTTTCATAATTTCTTCTCTTTGTGACTCTACGACGTAGAGTGATTCTTCTCCTTCGTCTTACACCTTATCTTCTACTAACTCTGTGTAGTCTTCAATGATTGTGAGCTCATGGGACTTCTTTTGTGCCTTCATCTTCTTTCTCTGTTCTCCTATATGCATTGTTTATTTCCTCTTTGGTGTCAGTTCTATCTATGTTGGAATCTCTATTTCTTAGGTATCATTTCCATTGTTTTTCTTTGCTTCATTTTTTTCCTCTATGCCCTCAGTTCATAACATTGAGGCTTTTGATACCATTTCCTTCTTTCTTGGTTTCTTTAATGTTGTAAAAATGACTATTGGTTTGGTGCGTTCTACTTCATTTATAGTATTTTTTGTTGGGCTAGTAGATTTCTGCGATGTGCCAACTTCTGCTTGTTCTTTGCCATTTTCTCCTTTCTTGATAGCTACGGGTACCTTTCATTGATCTGGACATTCTACTATTACCCATTTGAATTATTCAACTTTGATGCAATACTTCTTATTTAACCATGTATTCTTAGGTTCTCTTCTGGCTTGTATCCATATATATTCCTAGATGCCTTGGAAGTTTCTATCCCTTCTTTTTCCTTCACCACTTCAGGTAAAATACTCCATGTATCTGTAATTTTCTCCTGCATCTCCAGAATGTACATGCCAAAAATTATTGAATTGGATTTCATCTTCTTAGGATCGATGTTGTGTTGAAGATTTATGTATCTTGTTGCATCACATTTTTCTCGCTTATCACAAAAGACTGAGTATTTTGTTTTTTCCAAGGCCTCTAAATCTATCAAAATTAGCAGCCAAGAATAGTGGAACTTTGTTCTTAAATCCTGTGCATCTGTATAGTATTCCAAAAATAGGTTGAGAAAGTACGGAGCCCAACTGATAAATCTTCCCTTCACACACTGAATGATTACTGTGCCCAATCCTACTGGTGCCTCCTCCTTGTGACATTTTCTAAGCAGCTTACAGACCATTAATTTCATCATGAATTTGGTGGTTGAGTGTAACACCTCAGGTTTTGAGCCCCCATTTTAAATAATTTATTTTTACAATGCTGAGAGAGAAGAGTGACCAAACAATTATTAAAAGGCTAGTGTGCCCAAGAAATGTAATTTTTTGATCATTATTAATAATAAATACATCACTGGTTGCTAGACAGACAAGGACTAGAGTTATAGGGGATATGATTCCACAAGGGAGGGGGCTTGAGGGGATAAATGTTTATTCCTATGTTAATTACCCTTTGTCTAAGGCAGTGGATCAATTATGTGATCTTCTTGGGGGAGTCTAGGAGGTTCTTGATTCCCCACAAAAATACTTAAACCCATCCCTGGTCTGATTGGGGGGTTGGCCCATTCACTCCTGCACTTCTTCTTTCATTCCATTCTTTCCCTCACACATTCATTTAATGATTGTTCATTGTTTCACATCTTGCCTAGAGATCTTAGTCCATTAATTTTCGTCACCCATTCATTTTCCTCATCTGTGTCTTGGCTTGGGAGAGGAAAACAAACTGCTAAAGAGAAACCATGGTATCATTGGTTGTAGAGGTCGTTGGTGTAATCCAACCATGATTTGAATCTTGCATGTCTAATATGTGTTGGCATGCGTCCAACGTTTTTCAAAACTGCGAGTCCCGAGAGTTCCAACATGGAGATTCTTGACCAATTGCATTGGAGCCCAGGAAGGAGAAGGACTACATGAGGTACTGCATGGTAGAGAAGGGTGGAGGTATATTCTCTTGGGTCGTGCAAGCTGAGTAGAAGAGAGCTGGGTACTTGGATTGTTGTGAGTACTGGGAAAGCCTATGAGATCTTGAGTGATGACTGGTTTGGGAAACCAAGTAACACTCTGGAACTGTCCTTGTGGATTCATAGCCCTGGATTGGGGGTGAACCTACTATTGATATTTGGAATAATAGTGTCTACAATTGGGTGGAATGTCCTTGGTATGCATCCAGTTAGTGTCTTCTTTTCTAAAGACAAGTGATCTTTGTTATGGTATTATTTATTGGTATATGAATGTATTCCACTGCGTATTTATTTATCATTTAATTGAATCTTTAGAATATGCATGCTTACTGGTTATTGCTATGCATGTCGTTAGATATTTTCTTTTATGAGTCCTTATTAATTTAAAAAGGTATCGATAAGAGAAAGATGTCCAAGGGTGGGCTTGAAGGTAGCATACCCTAGCCTGTTGGTGGCTCGGAGTGTGTTACAGATTGGTATCATAGCCTCTGGTTGAAACACCAGGTCGGTATGGGTCGGGTTTGTTGGTCAGAGTCTCATGGTTGAGATCGAATTCTGACCGTGAAGTTGAAAATCTCAGGAGGAATGAAATTGTAGAATCTACGCAGGAGCTAGAATGTCATAGATCCTTTGTAAGGGTTCGAAGAATCGTGATCGCCCCTTTAAAATTTGGGAGCGATCACCACTGTGGGATCAAGAGAGAACTAGGATCATTTTATCAAAGGGAAGGTTAACAAGGGCCATCCGATGAAGGTGAAGCAAAGGTTAAGTCACAATCGTAAGATCTCATTGGAGAGAAATCAACAGTGGGGAGGCATTTTGGGGATTGGGAAGGAAATCAAAGCACGATCAAGTTGTGAGCCAACAATTTCTCAGGATCATTGATCTGGTTAGATCAACATATCAACAGTGGATATCGATGCCACTACAAACAAGAATATTCTCTTTGCAGAGATCGACAAGGAAATTAAAGAGTGAGTGAGTTGAGTCTCTGCAATCACTCATGGCCATTGATATTCAAGAATGGGACATGTGTTAGGTGATCTCATACTCCGAGAGGAAGCAAGAAGAAGCTAAGTGAGTAAAGGACTCCCAAAGCATGAAGCTTTGAAGAGACGGAGTAGATCTATACCATTGATTGAAGTGGACACGTGGCAGGAGATCCTGCACTCTGGCAGATAACCACTTCAGAAGAAAGACGGATGCGAAAATCTAGAACTCTTGAAGGCCCGAAGCTCGAAGTTCATATGGATTGTCCATCAACAAGCACATGAGACACCATATCTCTCACTTCGAAGACTTAGTAATCTATAAGGTTTTTTAGAGAAAAGCACTAGGGAAAGAACTACCTGAAGTCCTGAAGTCTAGAGTTAATACTGATCGTCCGATAAGGGAGACACACATCGACAGATTGGATAGTTCAAGAATTTAGAGTTCATGAGAATTGGAGTGTGTTAGTATGGAAACTCCCGAATCCCAAAGTTCTGAAGCCCGAAGAGTCGAAGTGGTGGGGAATGATGACGTCACCTGGAGGTGATTTGGACCTCGAAAGGTTAAGAAGTTTGGAAATTTGGAGTTCAGGAGACTTGAGGAGTGCAAGTGTAGAATCTTCCGAAGCCCAAAATTCCAAAGTGACTTGGCTCACAGACATCACCTGGGATGAGGTGGACACATGGGATGTGTTCCATGTGTCAGTGAGTTTTGAACTTGTGGAGGATTGAAATGTCAATTAGAACATGACATGTGTCACCCTCCTGATTGGGCCACGTTTCTGCTTCTAGTATTTCACCATGTGGCAACAGATCGTGTAGTTCGGAGACTGGGCACTCCAAAGGAAAATGATGTTACAATTGCGTTGGGTTGAGAACTCCCAAAGGCCTGAAGAGCTGAAGCGATTCAAATCCATTGATATGTGAGAGACACGCGTCGATGGATCGTCGACTCCGGGTGAAAGCATTCCAGGAGGAAGAGAGCAGGGGAAGTTGAGACTTCTGAAGGCTGAAGTCTTGTAGTGGACTAGATCCATTCATTTGGGGTGGATGCATGGCACCTGATATAGAAATTTGGGTACATAGTACTCTGAGGGAAAGCAGAGGTCAAAAGTGCCAAAATCCCAAAGCGCAGAGTCTCGAAGTGGATCTCGATCCTTGATCGTGAATGAGGACAAGGACCATTTCTATAGTCTTATATGAAGGTTCCGAAGTTGCGAAGCACTAGGAGGGTAAGCCCTGGGTCACAACCCAAGGTCACAAGAGAGGAAGGAGCTAGCACCTATCAGTGTGAGATTGGGACATGGCACTAAGGAAGGAGGTGTTATCAGAAAAATTAGTAGGTGCGGACACTAAATGATCTCCCTAGATCCACCTATATCTAGAACAAAACACACCAGAACATGACGCTTTCCTTAAGTTTTAAATATTGAATTTACTAACCAAAGAGGGATGGGTGACATACCGTTTAAATGTCACTTCCTCTCGCCATCACCATCCTAGCTCCATTTCAACTCTCATACAATGATGATCCTGCAAAAGAACGTATCCAACCAAAGTGATAGCAATAACATAAACTCAATATAAACCTATGTAGGTGATCAAGGAATAATACAATAAAACAAAACAATCTTTATAGGAAAGAATCATATTAAATGTGAAAGAGAGATTACAACCATGGCCTTGATGTTGTAAGGTCCCTTCCAACTGTCCTTTATTCCCCATACACTTTCACTCCAATAATTTTAAGAGCACAGATTTGATAATATTCACAATCTATCTTGACAAAGTGGCTCATCTAGCCAAGCTAAAAATCTCCAAAACTCAATCCAATCCAAGCTAATCCCAAAAGCTCCAAAGCTAACAAAAGCTAATTTTCTCCATGAGAACTCCTCTCCTTTTATAAGGTGAGGAGGTTAGTATGATCCCACTAAATTATGAAAGCGAGTAAGATCCAAACCATTCAGATGCCACCTCACCATAAAAGTTTCTCCTTCTAGAAGATTCGAGAAAACACTTGTTTTTCCCACGTACAGGCATTATCGCACCCTGCCTATAGAGAAACCTGTGAACATATCGCACCCTAGCTATGGTGCAACCTACGAGAATCAGGCATTCTCACACCCTGCCTATATAGAAACCTGCGAACAAACTGAATATACTCCATCACAACCTGA
>SNQJ01S0206795.1:0-11787 GCA_010110895.2 Picea sitchensis
GTTGGGTGTGCTGGTGAAAAATGGAAAAAGATCCCCAAAACAGTAAGAATTCCCACTTATATTTGCATGTGCCTGAGCTGACACATGGCGCTCATGAAGCGTGTTCCTCTCCATTTGGAAGTCGTACCTTTTCCCCAAAGGAAATTAGGATATAATCATATCCCACTCACAACATTTAGAATAATAATATATTATTCTATTGGACTTAAGCTCTTAAGCTTAGCCCCTCTTTCCAGCCTCTCAGCCCCCTCCCTTACCCAGCCTAGTGCAGTTCATCCCCCCCATACACTTTGTTCGTGGTCGGTCTACACATAGTGTTGTTGTTTATATTAAACATATAAATATTTACATGTACAACAAAACAGGCTCCAAGCCTTTATCATCTAGGCTCTTCGGCCTAAAAGTACATAAGCCCCTAGCTTATAACACTTGGCTCACCATCTTACAAAACATATTTACAATTCGTAATTACAATTGGGCTCGTCCTTGGGGTATTACAATACCTTCCCCTTATTTTTGCATTGTCCTAAATGCAACTTATTTACACAACATCAACAAGATTTCCAAAATCTTCAAAAAGATGCGGGTATTCTGCTCGCATAACATCTTCATGCTCCCATGTTGCATCCTCAGGACCATACCAAGTCCACTGGACCTTTTCAAGCCCTATGGCTCGATTCCAGAGTTGCTTGCTCTTCCGGTCCAGTATGCGCACCAGATGCACTTGTAAAGCGCCTTCTTGCTCCACCTGAAGCACTTTACAATCAATCACATGATTAGCATCATGTATATATTTCTTAAGCAATGAGACATGGAATACATTATGAATAGTCATGCATGCAGAAAATGCAAGCATATAAGCTACTAGTCCAATTCTTTCTAGAATTTCAAATGGTCCACAATATTTGGTTGCGAACTTGGAACAGTTTCCCAGCTTCAGGGATCTTCTGATGGCTTTCACCTTCAAGAAAACATGATCACCCACTTTAAAATCCCTATGGGTTCTACCTTTGTCAGAATAACTTTTTTGCATGTCTTGGGTAGTCTTCAAATTCTGCTTTATCTTTAACAATTTCTCTTCCATTTCCCCGAGCAACTTTGGCCCAATTATTTCTCTATCAGCTGGGTTGTCCCAGCTTATTGGTGTGTTGCACTTTCTGCCATAAAGTGCCTCAAATGGGCTTATCTTCAGTGATGCTTGGTACCCATTGTTGTAAGCAAACTCTACCAAGTGTAGGTAGTCTTCCCATATGGATGGTTTGTCCATCACATACTTTCTTAACATATCTTCTATCACTTGATTTACTCTTTTTGTTTGTCCAGCGGACTCAGGATGATAGGTTGTGTTGAAGTTCAAGGTCGTTATGAACCCCTTGAATAGTCCTCGCCAAAACTTCGAGGTAAATTTTGGGTCTCTATCAGACACAATTGTCTTGGGAATACCGTGCAATCGTGCTACTTCCCTCNGGCTTATCTTCAGTGATGCTTGGTACCCATTGTTGTAAGCAAACTCTACCAAGTGTAGGTAGTCTTCCCATATGGATGGTTTGTCCATCACATACTTTCTTAACATATCTTCTATCACTTGATTTACTCTTTTTGTTTGTCCATCAGACTTAGGATGATAGGTTGTGTTGAAGTTCAAGGTCGTTATGAACCCCTTGAATAGTCCTCTCCAAAACTTCGAGGTAAATTTTGGGTCTCTATCAGACACAATTGTCTTGGGAATACCGTGCAATCGTGCTACTTCCCTCATATAAACATCAACAACATTAGTTGCCTTGTGAGTAGTCTTCAACGGAATAAAATGGGCAAATTTCGTAAGCTTATCCACCACCACCATGATAGAATCATGTTGCTTGTTTGTTCTGGGTAATCCTATGATGAAATCCATTGTCACCACTTCCCACTTCCACTCAGGGATGGGTAATGGTTGTAGCAACCCAGCTGGGTGTCTATGCTCATCTTTGACCCTTTGACACTCCATACATCTGGCGATGTACTCTGCAATTTCTTTCTTCATGCCTGGCCAATAGTAATGGCTCTTGACTGCTGCCACTGTTTTCTAATATCCAGGGTGCCCAGCATAAGGCACATTATGCATCTCTTTCAAGATCATACTCCTCAATTCGTGAGAATTGGGTACATAAATTATGTTCATGTACAGGAGTATTCCATCAACTTCCAATCTATAATCTTCTATTTTTTGTATCATCTTACCTTGTTCTAACTTTGTTACCATTTCCATGTATTGCAAATCTTCTTTTGCATCTTCCAAAATTTTGTCTTTAAGATAGGTTTGGTACATGTTGATGGTTGTATCATGTAGTTCATGCACTCTTCTGCTGAGTGCATCGGCCACTTTGTTCTCCATTCCTTTGATGTGCTTGATATCAAAGTCATATTCACAGAGGAATTCCAACCATTTGCTCTACCTGGAATATAAAGTAGGTTGATCAAACAAATATTTCAGACCATTATGGTCTGTCGTCAGCTCAAACCTCTTTCCCATGAGGTAGTGTCTCCATTTATTTAAAGCATGTACTATGGCTGCCAACTCCAAATCGTGAGTGGCATAGATCCTTTCATGCTCTTTCAATTTCCTGGATTCAAAACATATCACAAACCCATTCTGACTGAGGACTCCACCTAGTCCTTCTTTTCATGCATCTGTGAAAACCACAAACTCTTCATTCGGATCTGAAATCCTCAGAATTAAATTGTTGGTTAACAACTGCTTCAATTGTTGGAATCTATTTTCACATTCTTCTGTCCATTGAAATTTTACCCCTTTTCTTTATAAGGAAGTGATTGGGTGAGAAATACTTGAAAATCCTGCAATGAATCTCATGTAGTAGCTAGCTAGACCCATGAAGGAACTAACTTATGTCACATTCTTAGGTGTTGTCCACCCTTTAATAACTTCAATATTTTTGGGGTCTACTGCTATTCCCTCTTCGAATGTTATATGCCCCAAATAGTGAATTTGATTTTGGTTAAATGAGCACTTTCTCAATTTGGAAAACAGATGGTGCTCTCTTAGCACCTGTAACACCATCCTCAAGTGTTCCTCATGCTCTTCTTCTGTCATGGAATATACAAGGATGTCATCCAAAAAGACAATGACAAACTTGTCTAAATATTCTCGGAAGACACTATTCATTAAGCACATGAAAACAGTTGGTGCATTTGATAACTCAAATGTCACCACTATGAACTCATAATGACCATACCTTGTCCTGAAGTTGGTCTTGCTGATGTCTTCATCTTTAATCCTTACATGATGGTATCATGACCTGAGATCTATCTTTGAAAATGTCCTTGCATCGTTCAACTAATCGAAAAGATCATCAATCCTTGGTAGAGGATACTTGTTCTTTATAGTTACTTTATTTAACTGCCTAAAGTCAATGCACAATCTCAAGGTCCCATATTTCTTCTTCACAAATAACACTTGGGCACCCCAAGGTGACACACTCGGGCGTATGTGCCCCTTCTTTAAAAGTTCTTCAAGTTGCATTTGCAATTCTTTCAGTTATGGTGTGCTCATCCAGTAGGGAGTCTTTGATACTGGAGCTGCCCCAGGCATCAAATTTATAGAGAAATCGATATCTCTCTTTGGGGGTAGCCCTGGTATCTCCTTGAACACATCGTCAAAATATTTCCGGACCGAATGATCCCCCAATTTTGGCACCTTATCCTTAGGTGCTTCTTCCATATGGGCTGCAAATATTTGGCAGCCCTTCCTGTAACACTTCTTCAACTGCATTGTTGAGATTTCTTGGACAGTAACTACCTTGGGAATTCCTTGGATTGCTCTCTGATTTCCTTCCTCATTCAAGAAAGTGAATGCCTTGTTATGAAAGTCTAATATGGCTTGGTGTTGGTCCAACCAATCCATATCAATTAGTTAGTCATATGATCCCAAAGGCAAGATGTTCGAATATGTCTGGGTACTCAGTCCATTCATGCCCACTGGACATGATTTAACTAACTAAAGAACCTTTCTCTTGGATCCTATAGCCAGCTGCACCAACCAAGATTTCCCATGCTTGCTTCTCACAATTGAAATATTTCCACTACCTTAGGATCTACATAGCTATGACTAGCCCCTAAATCAATTAAAATAGTAAAGGCATGGTTATTGATCATACCTTTGACTTCAATCATGTGTGATTGAAACTCATCTTGCTTGTTGTCCAGGGATGCATAGATCCTTGGTACTCTTCTGCCCATGTCCTCCACTATTTCTGCTTGCTAAACATTGTGAACAAATCTCACTTTGTCACTTTTGTGAGGGAAATCTCTATACTTATGATATCCTTTACAACCCCAACATTTCATAGGTGTATGCCTTGGTTTTTTCCCACCTACTTCATCCATCCCATGCTCTCTCAAAACTAGTTGTCCTTGAAGACTATTTCTAAAAAAAGGTGGCTTGTTCCCCTTTTTCCTCTGCTCCCTCTTAAACTTCCTCTTGTCTTCCCAAGATCTTTGTAAAGTAGGTTTTTCCTTGTGTTGATCATATAAACATTTCCTCCTTATGGTTTCTTCTATAGTTTTAGGATCATCATACTGGATTTTGTCACTGATGAAAAATGGCAGCCCACTCAGATATCTCTAGATCTTGACTGTCTCCTTCTTAATGAAAGAGACATACTTCAACAGCTCTAGAAATATCCGTTCATATTCATCTATAGTCATGTTGCCCAATTTAAGTTCAAAGAACTCTTTCATCTTTTTGTCATAGTATCTCTTGGTTAAGTACTTCATTTCAAAATGCCTCTTGAATTCCTTCCATGTAACATTCTTTTCTCTGATGTGTTGCACTTGCACAATTTGATCCCACCACATGGATGCCTTTGCTTTCATATGATATATTGTGATTCTTCCTTCTGCATGAGAGAAATAATTATGCAATTGGAAATATTTCCTCATGCCAAGTAGCCATGTATCATCATTTTCATCTTTCTGGTGATCTCCATCAAAAGTAGGAGGTTTGATCTTATTCATTTCACCCTTCAGTTCATTCACTTCAGATTTCTTATGCTTTCTGGTAGGACATAGACTTGAACTATTGTGTGGCCTCTTTTTGGAATGCCTTTGGGAGTGATGTTGATGTTTGTTACCACTTCTTTCTCTTCTTTCCTCATCAGGGAACATGTGGCTCCCTGATTTGTTGGATCCACTTTCCTTATCCAACTTATTTTCAATTATTTCCAGGCTCTGCATTAACTTCCTATTGAAGTCTTCTTGTTGCTCCTTGGCTCTCTTAAGCCTTTTGTTATCTTTCTGGTGAATTTGAACATCTTTTTGCAAATTTTTAATGATTTTCATCATGCCCACGTATTTATTTATTTATTTTCCATGCCCAATGGAGTTCGTTCCTTCAACTCCCAAATGGACATCCAGTCCTCTAACTTCATTCTCTTGACTTTAAGTGTCATGTTCCTTCTCCATTTCTCTGCACTATGTGACAATTATGTTCGGTTCTGACAATTTCTAACTTTGCAAAATGTGCAGTCAACCGAATTTTGCCAGGATATCAATCTTTAATAATTTTCCATAATAACATAAACCAATTTGATTCAACAAAAAAATTATCAAAATCCATTTTCTATGGGTCTTGGTCAATCAAGTATCCCCACGGCTCTATCTCTAAGCCCTATTTTGTTCTCCAATTCACTTTCGCTTACTAGCCCCTTTTTCTAAACCCCCAATTTATGTGACCAAAGAATGTGGCCAAGCGCTAGGTTGATAGGCTCTTATTCGAAACTTCAGGCCTCCAACTTCGAAACTTTGGAGCTCTAAATATTCATGCAACTCCAGCTAACAATTCTCGGAGCGCCAATTGCAAACTTGCAAAGGACGGTGGATCAACGGTCCACGACTTCCCGGCATCCAATGACGAAGATTTGCTACAGAACTTCGGCTTTGGGAGTTTTCGAAGTACTATTTCGTAGATCCGCCGGAGTGTCGGACCGACGAATTCACAAAAAACACATCGACGGTCTGCCCCCTTTTGATAACCAACAACCATGATCAACTTTGGGACTCTGGCTTCAGGAGTTTTGAACTGACCATACTCTCCATTCTTTCAGAGTGTCAAGTCTCTGGACTACCACATCTGCCTCAACATACCATCTATCGGTCGATGGTCAATATTAACTCCAGCCTCCGAGAGTTCCTGACCCAAGCAACTGCAACACAATTTCCTCTGGAGTACCAAATCTCCGGACCTTGGGATCTTATGCCATGCGTCCTTTGTGATCAACGTTTGAGATATACTTCAACGTTCGGGAGCTCTCGACTCTATAAAAAACATAACACAATTCCTCTGGAGTGTCCAGTCTCCAGACAACAGAATCTGTTGCCATGTGTCCTTCGTGATCAATGGTCGAGATAGACTCCAGCCTTCGAGCCTTTGGGAGTCTTCACAGTTGAACACAATTCCTCTGGAGTCTCGAGTCTTCGTACTGCAGGATCTGGCACCATGCGTCCCTTGCTATCAAGTTAATGTGGGTTCGACTTCATTAAATTCTTCACTAGATTTAACTGCTTTGTGTAACATCAAAGCCCCACTAACCATGCTCGATTGGAGTGCCAAGTGGCAGAATACTAGAAGCGGACACATGGCCCAATCAGGCGGTTGACATGTGTCATGTTCCAATTGGCATAAACATTCTTTGACAGGTTCTTAAATCACTAACACATGGCACACATCCAATGTTTCCACATCATTTCAAGTGACGTCAACAATGTTGAAATAATGTAACTGCAAAGAGTATTCTAATTATTATTGATGTATTATTCATTAGAGAAATCCCCTTTTGCGGATTGATCATGTCGGGTATTGTAATTGACCAAATCCCCTTTTGTAGATTGGTCAACCCCTAATTATAATGGGCTAAATGAAAAGTGAGCCCCAGAATATAATAAAGTGGTTATAACCACCTAGAATGAGAAGTCGTCCCAGCCAGTGAAAAGACACCCCAGTTCACACGTGCTAGATTGTATAAATAAGAGAGGCTAGCGCCTCATTTGCTCACTCACTCACTTGATGATCAGAGCGCAAGTATGGAGCTGCAGTTGGAGAAGAAGAGAGAGAGAGAGGTGCATTCTTGGGAGAGGACTTTATGTGTTTGTTTGAGTTATCTCTTGGCATTGTATTGGCTATCTATATTAAGGAAGTTTTTGCTGGGTTTTCTCCCCCATGAGGGTTTCCTAGGATAAATGATGTGTCTCTTGTGATTGTGTATTTCTCAATGATCCTATTTATGCTATGGTTATCTAATGAAATAAAATAAACCTAATAATAGCTTAAGCCTTAACAAGATATCAGAGCTAAGCTGAAGAGAGCATCTTTCACAAGAGAAAGAGAAAAACGTCACTATTGTCGTACATGCAAATTAGGGATTTTTATTGAAGAAGAGTTTTAGTCTCAACACCATCTAGGAAAGTGCGCCCTAACCCAAGGAATTCGTTGGCACCTTCAGCGCACCTTTTTAGTGGGTAGATCTCCCAAAAAGTGAAACCCTAGTTTTCACCAGTACTAGAAAACCAGAAGTACCAGAAAACCAGAAGCACCAGTCCAGAAATCCGCTGGTCAAGTTTGAGGGGGTAAAAATTGGATTTTCATAAATCTGATTGCACCAACTTACTCGCCTCAGCTCAGCACATCTATCCTATGGATCAGAATTTCAAAATTTGAAGTTTGAAAAAATAGGGTTTCCTCATAAAACCCTAAGTTGCAATTTCAATTGCAGTCTCATAACTATTTGCAGTATCAATTGCAGATGCAATACTAGTTGAAGTATCAGTCATAGTGTCAGTTGCAGTCACCCTTGAAGTTTTTAAGAGTTGGTGATTATTGTCGCTGCTACCAGATGGTGCCACTACCTGAAAATGCTATCAGAGGTATGTACTCACATATGTTTAATTTGTTAAGCGTTAAAGGGTATTTGCAAGAGAAAGGATCTCTTGCCATATATCCAGAAGGATCTCAAGATCCAACACATTCAAAGGAATAATGCAACCCAGGTGTGATTATTTTGATGTGCATCTATTTGTTATGACATTATTTTGATCAGTGTTGCATGTTGTAGCTATGATCATCATTCTAACCTTTGGTCAAAATCTGAGTCAAAGTATTAGATGGATTAAAAAGTTGAGATCATAGAGTTTACCCTGTAACCCAACCTTTTGTCAAGATATCATATTGTCTTAGTATAGAAGATAGGTTGAAGAAAGTACACTCATTCTTGAGGACAAGTCTCCAAGTTCCAGGTTTGATTAATTAAGTTGATAAGATTCAAAGTTGCACATGACAAGTTGATAACTACTCCTTTACAACTAAACATTATAGTTAAGATAGCATTCTTTGAAAAGTATTATACTTGGTAGCATGTGAGCATATTGAGATAAATGCTTAATGTAATCATTTGCCTGATACAACTAACATCTCCTCTAGGATAAACCTATTGTGTTAGTTCCAAGTTTCCATGGAGGAATGGTTGATCACAACACTATAAGAGTGTTGACCTCATTTCGTATTGTATTTTTTACTTTTGATCCTTAATTCAGACATGTCACAAGTGATAGCTTTAAAGGAGCTAATGTGATGATTATTTGTGCTATTGTTTTATCTACTACTATCAAAAGAGTATTAATCTTGCTTATTGACCTTGTTTCAGGTCACAGGTGATAACTTTGAGGAAGCTATAGTGAAGGTTGTTGAAGGAAACATATTATATGAGACATGAAGCAGACTATGTACATGACCATATACACTCATGTACCAAAGAAGATGAAGAAGAAGCTGTCTTTTTAGATTCAGAGTATCTCATATGAAAATTGATTGAAAGGAGCAGAAGGATCCAAAGATGACCAAACATTAGAATGGGAGGCAGAACTCATTTGAAGCCTGACTTTGTCTTTCACATCTAGACTCGGTATTCAACACCAAGTTACCTTGTAAGAGATGATGAATTCCTTATAGACTCAGAAGAAATCGAGAATAAGTCTGATCTCAGAAAGTATTGGATGAAGAGTCAACTTCCATGACTGGGAGACAGATGTCATGAGAAGACTAGATCGTAGCTTCAGAAACTTCTAGGAAATATGAAATCTCCTAGGAAGATTTCGTTGTTCAGTGACAAAGAAGGAATCCAATCAGAAAGACTAGGATATGGATTCTTCTGTGAGAAGAGAAGTCAATATTGACTTACAATATTGATCTATACAGATCAAACATGTTGCAGATATACAAAGCCTGATGTATGTCCAGAGGATTCTCCCAGCAAAAGGGAGAAGACTATGACGAGACACTTATTGAAGAAATAGTTCCAGAATTTATGAAGACAACCAAAACAATCATGATTCATATATAGTATGAGATGCAAGGGGAGCAATCCCCATATTTAAAATTGAGTGGCAGTTGGTGTAGTACATTAGTTGGGTCATGAAGACATGACTACAATGAAATATAGAGTTTCCTCCATGAAAGAAGAAGAGTTATCTTCAGTATCAGTTATTGAGCCACCCTTAGTTTCAGATGAAGTTGTTGTCGTTATAGAAGAAGAGGAGTTACTCTCAAATTTTAGCAGCCACGGTGAGGATGAAGCAATCATTCTCAGCCGTAGAGCAGGTGCAGGTGCAGAGTCCCAGTTCCAGAAGGAACAGTTGCAGAGAGAGTAGAGGACAAACTCCCAAACAGTGAGACGGATAAGTGCTTTGCAGAAAGCACATAGAGTGAGCACATGATTGTGAAGATTGAGTTGCAATTGAACAAGTGTACCAGATTGGTACAATGTAATGAGAAAAATTGATTTGAAGATTGAAGATAGAAATACTCATGTCTGCCAGTTAAGGAAGGATCTGTATGTGTTGAAGCAAGCTCCTAGAGCTTGATATTGCAGAGGATAGACAGTTTTCTGATGAGCTTGGGCTTTACCAAGAGTAAATTTGATTCTAACCTCTACTTCAAGGTTATGAATGATGAGTCGGTGATATTGTCGTTGTATGTGGATGACTTATTCTTAACTGGAGAAGAAAAACTCATCACTGGATGTAAGAAGAAGCTCGCTTCATAATTTGAGATGAAAGACCTTGGCCTAATGTGTTATTTCTTAGGTCTGGAGGTATGGCAGAGCCTAGAGAGAATCTTCCTTAACCAAGGGAAGTATGCAGTTGAAATCTTGAAGAGATTTGATATGTTGGAGTGCAAGTCCATGAATACACCCATGGAAACGAAGTTGAAGCTTCTGGTCGACACTTCATCAGAATTGATTGTTGCCATGTTGTATAGACAGATAATTGGATCGTTGATGTATCTGATGAACACCAAACCAGATATCTGTTTTTCTATGAACACTTTGAGTCAGTTTCTGGTAGAACCCAGACATGTTCACCTAATTGCTGCAAAACATGTGATGAGGTACCTTAAGGGTACATTAGATTATGGTCTCAGTTATGATGGAGATCATAATTTCACACTGAGTGGGCACACTGATTCAGATTGGGATGGAAGTGTTTCTGACAGGAAGAGCACTTCAGGGTGTTGTTTCAATTTTGGATCAGCCATGATCTCATGGCAGAGTAAGAAGCAATCAAACATTTCTCTTAGTACAACGGAAGAAAAATACATTGTTGTGTGTTCTGCCAGTTTTGAAGCCATATGGCTTAGTAAGTTGTTGACTGGTCTATTCAACCTAGAGATGGAAGAAACCATGATCGTATGTGATAACCAGAGCTGCATAAAGATGACAAAAAATCATGTATCTCATGACAAGTCGAAACACATAGAGATCTGATACCATTACATCTGTGACATGGTGCAGAGAGGAGACATAAAGCTCCAATATGTCAGCACAGATGAACAGGTTGTCGATGTGTTGACCAAACCTCTATCTCATGTAAAGTTTGAGCACTTTCAAGATAAGATCGGTATAGTTCGAAAGGACCTCCCTCGATAGGGCGAGTAGTGTTGTGTTGATATGTCAGCCTAGTGCTGTGATTCCAGCTTAATTGTTGTGTCGAGATGTCAGTCGAGTAATGTGCTTCCAGCTTAATTGTTGTGTTGAGATGCCAGCTTAATTGTTGTGTTGATATTCCAGCTTAATTGTTGATGCCATCTTAATTGTTGTGTTGAGATTCCAGCTTAATTTTTGTGTCAAGATTCCAGCTTAATTGTTGTGTTGAGATTCCAACTTAATTGTTGATGCTAGCTTAATTGTTGTCTTGAGATTTCAGCTTAATTGTTGATGCCAGCTTAATTGTTGTGTTGAGATTCCATCTTAATTGATGTTTTGTGATTCCATCTTAATTGTTGTGATGATGTGCCAGCTTAATTGTTGTGATGCCAGCCTCATTTTGATGACATGACAGCCTCGTGTTGTGATGATGTGACAGCCTCATGTTGTGATGATGTGTTTCCATCTTCGTGTTGTGATGCTAGCCTCGTGTTGAAGACTCTCAACCTAGTGTTGATGTTGATGATGCTCCAACCTTTGTGTTGTGATGTTGTTGTTGATGATGCTCCAACCTTTGTGTTGTGATGTTGTTGTTGATGATGCTCCAGCCTTTGTGCTATGATATTGTTGCTTTTGATGTTGTATTAGCCTTGTGTTGTTATTGATGATGACGATGTATTAGTGTTATACTAATCCATGTTGATGCAGTTTATGATGATGATGCCACTTCATCTTCCTGCTGAAGTTGATGATGATGATTCCACTTCATCTTCTTGTTGAAGATGATGATGATGATGCCACTTCAGCTTCTTGTTGA